>JAOXNR010049881.1:0-18043 GCA_028571225.1 Parsonsia alboflavescens | reverse complement strand
AGATCCACATCCAGTATCTAATACCCATGATGTAGAAGTAGATAAATTGACTTCTATAACAAAAATACCTGGAGTAGCCTTCTCATTCGCTTCATCTTCTTTACTTCTTCCAATAAAGCTTGCAATTTCTTTTCCAGTGTCCTGCCTCATGGCAATGGAAACAGTTTCCTTCCTTAGCTACCAATCCTTTTGGATTTAATGCCGCAGAATTGGGCTTGGACTTTCCAAAAGGCTTCTTGTCATTTTTCTTGCCTTTTCCCATTCCCTTGCCCGTACCCTTGAAGTTCCTAACCATTAGGACATCCTTGGGTATGGTTCACTTCTTAATATTTGACTTAGCAATTCTTAACATGCTAAGCAACTGAGGAACAGTTTTTAATCTCATTCATATTGTAGTTCACAACTACTTGGTTATAACTCTCAAGCAACGATTGCAGTATAACATTAGCGGCCAACTCTTGACCTAGAGGAAAACCCAATCTCTCTAGGTTCTCGATATACTTAATCATTTTGAGGACATGAGAACCAACAGGAGAACCCTCTGCCATTTTGCATTGAAATAAAGCCTTGGACATATCAAACCTCTCCCGCCTGGCTTACTCCTGGTAAAGTTGTTTCAGGTGCTCTATCATATCATAAGCATCCATTTCCTCATGTAGCTTCTGAAGCTCAGAGTTCATGGAGGCAAGCATGAGGCAACTGAAGTCAATAGCGTCATCTTGATGCTTCCTGTGAGCATCTTTTCCAGCCCTTGTGGCTGTGGATCAAGGTTCTTCAGGAACAAGACCCTCAAGTACGCCTTCTTTTCTTGTTTTAGGACTATCCTCAGATTGCTGTACCAATCCAGGAAGTTCGTCCCCTTCAGTTTGTCCTTCTCAAGGATATTATTATTTATGTTAGGTGTCATGGTAATCTACAATAAAATATGCAAAATATAAGTATCATAAAATGTTCATTTAATTTTAAAAACTTAAATGATACTCCCATTATTAATAACCCTCATTATTAATTCGGAAAGTTACACACTTAACTTTCTAGTGGACCAAGATCCATATTTCAACTTACCCTAAGGTAGCTTTGGCTATCCCTCGAGACTTAGTTATTTAGGTAAGCAACACCTTGCTAATTGCATCTCTATGCAACTCTTAGTTTAAACATGAACAACCATGGTTCTTAATGCCTCTGGATTACCCCAATCTAATTGAGGGAACGTAGTTCAATCTACCCAATTTAAGACCCTTTGGATATCATTTTTATCCTCTCTCATTTCATTAAGATAAATATGGAAACTTTGCTTTTTCAAATTTACACACATTGATCCAAGTTTTAACGAGTGTCATTAACCCGTAGGCATTAATCTTGACTTAATTTAATTTGAGGGATTTGACTAAGTTGTAAAAGATCTCACCAATTTAATATAAGTGACCACTTGAATATTTTTTTTGGTTAACATGATCATATCATAATGACAGTAATAACATGCAAAGTAAGAACAAGATAAACGTGACATAGTTATAGCCCATAATACTCAATTCTCCCAAGCCAATGAGAGAATCGAAAAGGGTCAATCTAAGCGTAAAGAACAACTACTCCTAGCTGTAATGAAATTACCCTATACTATATTGTAATAATATGGTAAAGAAACCATGTGTTACATACAAGGGGATTTAGATGAGAAGAGAATATACATCAGAATGATAGAGAGGCACGACACGCATTATGTATTGAAAAAAATCGAGGGCTATAACTATGCACCATGCTTAAATCAAAAATTTCATAATATTTATATAAAAAATGTTAAAATGCATCAACGATTATGAAAGGTAACGAAATTACACAGGGAATCAATTACAGCCCCGGATGACAGTAGGGTTCTTAGGGGTGGCAGCCACTATTCTAGAATGTTATTTCCAGAACTGTAACGCCATTAGTTGCTGCCCTTGAAAATCTGGTACATCGCCATGTCTAGAATATGACCATTCGTACGATTCTGTAAATTGCAATGACATACAAAAATGACAATATTGACAGGAATATAAATGGTAATCTCATTAGAAATAATTATGGCTATAAGTTAGGGCATTAAAATTTCATTTATACAGAAACAGAGTCATACTCAGTAGACCATCTATATCAACATACAGAAAGCCGAATTTAGTAAAATTTTCTATATTATCATACAGAAACTAAAACTTAATAAACTTCTGTATCAACATATAGAAAATCGAAATTTGTGGAATATCCATATCAGCATACAAATAATAAAATTTGACAGAAATCGAAAAACATACTAAAAATCGAATTTAACAGAATATTGAAAATTGAATTTTAACAGAATTCCGATTTCATACAAGCATGTCATGAAATCATAATTTCACATAGAACTTGTCTAGAGACTCTGAACCTGACTCTGATACCAATTGAAGGGAAGGCCACAAACAAACCTCTTCCAGGCATCGATCGGAGGGAGTCTAGAGAGGGTACAGACATTGTTTTCTCAAATTTTTTAGTTAGAAGGTGAATGTCGGAATCTGTTTACAGCCACCAGCAAATGTCTTCGACCTTTGCTTCTACTTCATCACACGAATGTATGCTTCCACCAACCTCCATCAATGTCATCGGGACCAATCACGAGGATGAGGGGGCCAAGGATGAAGAAGGCATTGATGACATTTGTTCAAGACAAGGAAGAACAACTTGATTTGGAAGCCATCTTTAAGGAATCTAAACTTGATGATGATGAAGGAGGCAAGAAGCTATGGAATATGGCTTTCGTTGAAGGCTTGGAAGACTTGAAAATATATAAAGAATGTGCCATGGGAAAATTGGAAGGAGAAAATCAAGTTGGCATCGAGGAAATCAAGCATAATGGAACCAAAATGGAGTTGAAACAATGGCGGTCCAATTTGGCATTCAGGGCCATGTTTGGTGTCAGACATGGGGAAGAACAGAGGGGAAGATTTCAAGTGTCCATCCAGCTCCCCATCCGGAGCTGGATGGCCCTATTCTAGCCTTACCTTTTGATGCATTTTGACTAATTTTTATGCTTTCTTCTTGTCTTTTGGACTTTATATCAAGTATAGTTTAGTATTTACACCCTAGCTTGAAATGTTTAGGTTATTTTGAGTCTTTGGAATATAAATACTCCTTGTCTTGTCTTTTCACATATAACCAACAAATAACTTTTATCATGAAATAAAAAATCCTCGTGGATTGAAACCGAGTTTCTTTGAGTGTTCTTCCTTTAACTCTTTTAGGGTTGTTGGTTTAAATATTCTAGGGCTTTTCATCACTTTGGTTAGGGTGTTGATTTGTCTACCAACATCAAGATAATGGTTGATGACTGATAAGCATCACAGGTCATTGTAACTAACTTGAACATCAAAGATGAGTCTTGGGCAATATCTTTCAAAGTGGTATGTTTTTAATGAAACCCATTTCAAATTAATCACACCATATATGAAGGTTTAGAAGGCTTGAATACATGTTTAAACATGCTTAAAGAATGTTCATGATGTGTACCAATTAAAGCCAAATCAAAGTAAGCAAATAATGAAGGAAACAAGCCAACAAAACCAGTAAAATGCCCAATCGGTCCAAGGACAGGTACCGGTAAACTCGCTTTAGAAGACCAATTTCTGGGGTTGACCGGTCACCGAGCCAATGTGGTCAGACCCAGATTAGTAGTGCCAAATTTTGTAATTTTGAAGTTTTCTTGGTTTCTTCTTGTTATTTTTATTATGTATTAAGGGTTAACATGTCTTTTGACCCTAAGAATGAATTCTTTGGTTAATTTAGGTCTTTAGAACTATATTAAGTCCTTATCTTTACATCGATCATAACACCTTTGAAAAAACAATATGATAATTTGAATTTGGATCAAACATCCTTCTTCTTAAATGTTCTTCTCAGATTCTTATATTGTTCTTAGTCTAACTCTTAGAATTTCAATGCTTGGCTAGGGTAATTGAATTGAATTGAAGAAATTCAAACCATTAGATCATATTTGGAAGACATTGTGCTCAATGGTATCTAGCTTGAACAACATGACGAGTCTTAGGAACTTCGTCTTCTATGTGATTGATCAAGAGTTGGGCCAAGATAATAAGAAACTTCAACTCAAGATCATATCATATTTTTGGTATCAGAGCTTAGGTTTTCATCAAGAAGATTTTTCTATCTTAATTGCTTTCTTTGTTTAGTGTATGGATTTTATTTGTTTCTTTGAAAATCTAATATCTATGAATGTTTTTGTGTTTGTTCTTTTACATTATAGCTACTTCTTCTCTTGTGAGCCATTGTGATTGTGTGAATTGTGTCCAAGGCTAAAAACAAGGGCTAATTCAATTTGTTTGATGATTCTGCTTCTTCTTCTTTACAAATGGAAAAATACATTAAAAAAAAAGGGAGTGATCAAAGATCTCCAAAATAGAAAATTCAAAAATCCTATAAAAAAAAGTGATCAAAATTTGAAAATCATGCTTGATCATCCCTTGTGAAGTTGAATTCTATGTGATGCGTGGATCAAATTGATGGGTAGATATTGAATTGTGATCATTTGTATTGAATTGCCTATTTATCTATTGAAAACTTGTTATTGGGAAACGTGATCACATTGAAAATTGATTAAAATTTGGATCACAACTCTTTGACCTCAAGGTGTTTGATAAAATGCCAATTGTCTATCCTCTTTTTCTAAGTGTTTGATCATTATCTTGTGTTCATTGACCAACCACTTTGAAATTCATAACTCTTTGAATCATAGATGCTGGAAAATATGGACTATGTGCTTTGAGTTTTTGATATTTTATTTGATCACCTTGTTGAGTTAATTTTCCATTCTTGGAGTTGTATTAAGAACTTGAGTAAGAGTAAGAGTGGAAAAAGGAGCAAGGGGGTGAGCACATTAGAGCGAGGAAAATCCTATTGTAAGTGTGATACACGAGTGAACTTGTAATGATATATTTCCCTTGTTTTTGTTTGTTCATTTTGTAGGTACATCTTGGATAAATTTTCATCTCAATCATCTTATTAGGAAGAAAGAAGGGACACATCACATCCTAGTTCTTCTAAGAAGTATGTGCCATATGAAGGGGTTGGAAGAAAGAGCCAACAAATGCAGCCATCTAGATGGAGATATGAACATATGGAGTATGATGATGGTTACTACTATGACAATGAAGGATGAAGTTTTTTGTGATGTGGCATCTATACAAACAACTCATTTATTGCTAGGTCAGCCTTGGCAAGATGATAGAGGAGTAACATATGATGGTTGCAAGCACAAATAAATTAACAAGAGGGGTGGAAAGAGGATCAATTTGCTTCCTTTGAATCCCCATGAAGCTTCCATGGATCAAAACAAAATTCTTGAAAGTATGACAGAATTCTATGAAGAGAAAGAAAAGAGTTGAAAATGAGAGACAAAAAAAAAAAGTGAAGAGCTCAAGAGAGAAAAAGATCTTGAGAGACAAGAAAATGAGAGTATCATGTATAGAAAAAAGATGAGTGTCATTGAAAGACAAGATCTAAAGTGAACAAAAAGATTAATCTTGTGCGAAAGAAAGAGAAAATAAGAGTGCTTTGGTGAGGAGCAAGAAGATTTTCATTCCTGCTTCCAGCATTAACAATTCTTCTTCCAGTGTTTGCTTGTCTAGGTTTACAAGAGTTTGAAGGATAAATCAAGATGAAAGAAGGCAAGGATCACAAGAAAATGAGCAAAATGTTAGAGTGGTACACTCTTATCTCTCCACTTGGTGATAGATTGTTGAAATTTGAGCATGAAAGATTGCTTTCAATGGCTAAGTGTGAGTTTAGAAATGTTTATGATGTTCATAAACAAAGTGGTATTGTGAAAATTCTTGAACATGGTTTCTTATTTAGAGAAATCATGTCTTATACTTTTTTGAGTTTAGTGATAGCTTTTATGGAATTTGAGTTTGTGAAGGAATCATTTGTGAAAGAATGTGTTTGCGACTATGTGTTCGATGTTTCAAGACAAGTCAGACATGGTGGAGTTTATAAGCGTGTCTTTTCTTTGCTTGGTGAAAATGCTATGTTCATGTTTATGGATTCTACATGTGAATTGTTTGTAATTGATATTCATGGGAATTACTTGTAGTCACATTCTTATGAATTGGGATAGTTGAATGACTTGTTTAAGCATGACTTTGGGATATGCATGAATGAAATGTCAAAGTTTGTTTTGGATAACCGATTATTGTGGATATTTGATATTACCATCCTTGATTCCAATTCTATCTATATGGTATCATGTGCTTATTTATTGCTGATTCTAAGTCATTGATTATCTTGTTTGAAATCTATTCATTGTGAATGTGAGAAGAAAGTACAAGCTCATTGAGAAGCATTGCTTGTTGGAAATTTGTGAAGAAGCTTGCGAATTTCATGATAATATGCCTAGATTAGGTACTTTATGTATTCTTGAGTATTCTAAGAAACATGATGAATTCTATGATGTATTGAATCTTGAGAGTCATGAAATTGTTTTTGAGAGTACCTATGGTAGTCCTATGTTCTTAGATATCTATTTCAAAAAGCATGTTATTGGACTACATATGAAAAAGAAATCTATGGTTGTGGGAGAATACTCGTTGAACTCTTCTGATGGGGCATATTAATATCTGATGAGAAATTATTCTTTAATGATGTTATCATGAATGCAATGAGTTTGATCCTTATTTGGTTTATCTATATGCTGATATGGACTTTGTTTTGTGCCACCAATAAAGGTTTGATAAGATTTTGGAAGAGTATGAAAAATTTCCTATTTTTAGAAGAGGATAATGATGCCCATCTTGATAATTTGATGAGTTCTAACATATGAGAAGAGTATTTTTTTTATTCATTTTATACATATGTTTGATACTTTTGATGGAGGGCATGTACATGCTATGTTAAGGGGTTATGTGTTGAGTTTACTATGCTTAAATGCAAGACATAGATAACCTTCATTTCATGGTTTATGGGATCATGGTTTAGAACTTGGTTTCTTTGTTGTTCTAATTGGCTTGTATTCTTTGTCTATAATGTTTCTTCTAATGAGCTTGAAGATGAGTAGGAATACATATCTATCAGAGAATGACCACCACCTTTAAAGAATGGTATGATAAGGCATTGTCAAGTTCTACCTTCCATGAAGGTCAACTTGGAGTTTTTGGGTTAGTATTCTTTAAATTCTTCAATCAATATTGGTGATCATTCTCTTCTCTATGTAGGACTTAAAGATTCGAGATCATGAGAGGGAAGGATGGATATCAAGGAGCTATCAAGGCATTGGAGAACTCATGGAAGCTACCATATGAGGAGATTAGAAGCTTCAAGTTCAATTCTAAGGAAGAAAAAGCTTCAAGAGGAAATTCAAAAAAGGGATTGAAGAGTTACAAGTTGAAAAAGTTGATTTATGCCAATAAGGACTTATACTTCAAGTGTCAGCACGACACTTTGAAGAGGAAGATAGCAACGCTGGCATTGAAGCAAAACAAAGAAGAACTACTTGATGTTCATGCCAAGTTAAAAGAAGTTATGTTTGAAGATGATTGACAAGTTGAAGAGCTTTGCAATCTATTCAAGAATGAAAACTTACATGAAGGTTTAGAAGGCTTGAATATATGTTCAAACATGCCTAAAGAATGTCCAAGAAGTGTACCAATTGAAGCCAAATACTTTGAAGAGGAAGATGGCAACATTGGCATTGAAGCAAAACAAAAAAGAACTACTTGATGTTCATGCCAAGATAAAAGAAGTTATGCTTGAAAATGATTGACAAGTTGAAGAGCTTTGTAATGTATTCAAGAATGAAAACTTATATGAAGGTTTAGAAGGCTTGAATACATATTCAAACATGCCTAAAAAATGTCCAAGATGCGTACCAATTGGAGCCAAATCAAAGTAAGCAAACAATGAAGGAAACAAGCCAGGAAAAGGGGCAAAATGCACAACCAGTCCAAGGACTTGTGCTAGTTGAACTTGCCTGTAGAAGACCAACTTCTGGGGCTGGCCAGCCTTGGAACCGATATTGGTTAATCCCAGATTAGTTGCCCCAAATTTTGTAATTTTGAAGTTTTCTCGATTTCTTCTTCTTCTTTTTTTTCTTTTGGTTTTATTATGAATTAAGGTTTAACATGTCTTTTGACTCTAGGAATGAATTATTTGGTCAATTTATGTCTTTAGGACTATACATAGTCCTTATCTTTACGATCCTCATAACACTTTAAAAAAAAAAAAAATGACAATTTGAATTTGGATCAAACTTCCTTCTTCTTGAGTGTCTTCTCAGACTCTTCTAGGGTTCTTAGTCTAACTCTTAGGGTGTTAATGCTTGGCTAGGGTAATTGAAGTGAATTGAAGAAATTCAAACCATTAGATCATATTTGGAAGACATTGTGGTCAATGGTGAACAACTTGATGAGTCTTTTTCACTTCTTCTTCTCTGTGATTGATCAAGAGTTGGGTCAAGATAATGAGAAACTTCAACTCAAGATTACAGCATGTCCCAACTGGATATACAGTTAGGGCTGAATTCAATAATTAGACCAATGAATTTGTGTGTTTACTTGAGCCTAATAAGTTGGAAAATATTTTTTGAATTTTGATAACGTTATGTATGTGTGATACCTTTTGAATTACTTTGTAAACTTTTTGGTAGAATTTTATAATGTTCTACACGTCTAATACCTTTGAGTTATTTTGAACTATAAAGTTTTTCGTAGTATTTTCTTGAATTGTTTTGAGATTCGTTTATATGTTTCTTTTGAATATGGAGTTTCTTAATACTCATTGGAGTTGTAGCTCATGCCTTTTTTTGAAAAAAAAATTCTTTTCAAGTACAGATTTAAAAATAATTGGGACAATCATTGTGAAGCACAGGAGATATTTGATTTAGTTTGGGACACATTTAGTTTTGTTTAGATTGATGAGATGTAAATCTTTACTATTTACTTGTTATAATTTTGACTTTAATATTTTTAGGAAGATGTTTATTTACGGTTTTTAATACTTTGAGATAATTTTGGGCAAAAATTATCTAGTCATTTTGGTTTGAAGTTTTTAGTAGTAGAGGCTTAGAGTTCGTTAGGGCAACCTTCCGAGTTCTGCCATGTCACATGTTGGGCTCTGATTTCGGATCCCAAGTCTTCTCTAGGTCTGGGGCATGGCATTTAATGGTATCAAAGCCCCCAAGTTATCGATCATTGGATTGATTTATATTAGGTTTTGGTCATTGAGTTGGATAAGGTTAGGCTACGAATTTTTCAATACGATCAAATTTTGATTTTGATGGGAGTGAGTTAAATCTTATAGTGTTAGATGGATTAAATTGCCAAAACGGTTTGTGAGTGTATAGATTTATTTTTTGGCTTAATTGTGAAAGGAGAATTGAGGTTTGTCGTTCTTAGGTTTTCAAGAGGTTGATGCGAATGATTGAGTTATTTTGATGTGAGTTTTCAACACCTTTCTATAAAAGCTTTAGTATAATGGGTTAAGGTGAGAGTTGTTGATATCAATGTTTTCAGAACAGGATTGTTCATTGAACTGAAAAAGTTATTGGTTCACGATTTAATGATTCAATCGTAATTGAATCGTAATTAAATCTGTTAATTTAATAATTAAAAAATATTTATTTTATAGATTGAAATATATCAAAATAATAGAATTTATTTATCAAATTAGCAATATGTATGCATAAAATAAATGCAAAGAATATGAGATGATGTAGGGTTAGTTTATAACTAACCATAAAAACCTGTAAACATATAAATATAAAGAATTTATAAAAATAAACCTCTTATTTTTCATTGAAATCAAGAATCCTAGAGATAGAAAATCATAAAATTTGCAACTTATAAGCTAAAATCCAAATTCCAAACCTCATAAAATCAAAAACATACACAAATTCATATGTTATTACATAATTGAAAATGATAAATCTTAGTTTAACATCATCACCAATGACAAAGCATTAAAAAGAGTCATCACCAATCTCATCACATTAACTATTACAAGACAAAATCATTATAAATTCTTAATTCTTACTACTTAAAAAAGTTACAAATTTTCAAACATCTCTAAAGTCAACTTCTATCATTATGCCATTTGGATTGTTAGAGTTTTCAATTCAAACTTCAACATCAAACTTTAGTGGCTCATGTGCTAATGAATCCATGCTTGAAAGATCAATATCATCTCTAATATCTTCCACCTTAAAACGATTCATCATCTTATTCATTTACAAATAAAAAAGATATATAATAGTTTAAACTCGAATAATAAAAAAATTGTGGATTATTTTAATTAATAGTTTTGCAAAGAAATGAAGTTAGTTACCTTCCCGACAACGTTTTCTTTGTAACCTTGGCTCCTCAAGCTCATCATATGGCATTTTCTCAATTTCTTCAACACTGGTTGATAATTCATCCTGCAATGATCAAGAATCCAATAGTCAGTGGAATCTATACTTTTGTAATCAATTGAATCAAATATTTTCTCCTTAACCTACAAACTATTATCAAATCAAAGAATATAAGACATGAGTTATAAGGAATAAAGAATTAAAAGAATAATCAATAACAAAAGGAAGTAAATATTTGCCTAATTTTCAACTTCAAATTATAATGAACGAAGTCAAAGTCATTAAGTCTTTGATATTCCAATTTGTTTCTCTTTTTAGTATGTATTCTTTCAAACACACTCCAATTCCATTCATATCTAGACTAACCACCTATTTGGCCCAAAATACGAATTGCCAACTTCCTTAAATTTGGTGCGACATAACCAAACATTTTTCACTACTCATCTATAGAAGATAAAAGAGTTAAAAACTAAATAAAAAAAGAAAGAATTGAAAGATATAACAAAAATTTCGCATGTAATTTTTGAAGCAATAAAGTAATATTACCTAGCGGAAATTCTTTTTTTATTTTTCAGACTACCTCCGAACCAAAAATATCCGGTTGATCTCTAAAAATAATACTTTCTTGAAGTATTTTACTCCAACCATCCTATACTTGTTTTGTAAAAACATCAATCCAACCATTCATTATATATGCTTTATCACAAAAATTATCCCAATCATATTGAAAATGCAGGATTCAACCAATATGAAATAGCATGTATCATTTTCTTCAAGTGCATATCACATCTCCTTTTAATGATATCTATATATACTTTGTAGTACTTTTTCTCATGGTGGAACATCTTTTTAATTGCCTTTTGTGCTCTATGCATGCCATCCCAAAGATGGATTTTTATCACTATCAACAATTCTCAACAACCCCATCAAAGGTTCCACTACTTTAAATAACATGACAATCATTCCAAAACTTGTTATCCAAAACAATTGAAACCACTTTCTTTGTTTTCTTTCCTCTAAAAAGTTTTTAATCATTAAACTCTTGACAAGTTAGCAAAGCCCTCAAGTCATGCTCAAGTTTATGAAGATTATGAAGAGCAATGAACGTGGTAGCAACCTAGTAGCACCTGGACTAACAATTTCAGTCCAATCCTTTCTTTTTCTCAACCAACTCAACCAAAATCCATAATTATAAACAAATTTTGTTAGTGCAAAACCTTTCGCAGCAAGAACCTTTACATGACTCAACTTACTAATATCATATAATAGCAAATTCAAATAATGAGCTGCGCATGGAGACCAATTAATTGAAGGATAAGTATCATTAATTAATTTTCAAGCAACCACATAATTTACCTATTGTCAATCACCATATGAATAACATTTTCCACACCTATAACTTCAATATCTTCTTTAAATAGTTCAAATAATGCTTGTGCACTCTTCATAATGTCAAAAACATCAACAAATTTCAAGAAAATAATACCATGAGGACAATACACAAGAAAGTTTATTAAAATCCTTTGTCTAGTATCAGTCCAACCATCACCCATTATAGTGCATCCAACATTTTTCCACTCCTTTCTCATAGAATCAACAAATAATTACACCTTTTTTCCTTTTTTTTGCATCATTCAATAAAGTAACTCTTAATTAATCATATGTAAGAGCTTTAAAACTTGGATTTATAGAAGTCACGACTTCAAATATTTTTTGAAAATAGATGGAATTGGATGCATTAATAGGCATACAAGCATCATAAACAAAACTCGCAATTGCCATTTGTACTCTATGAACAACCTCTTAACTTGCAAGCACATTTTTAAAGTTAGTTGAGATAATGGGGTTGGTCTTGGAGCAAAAAAGTCATCTATTTGCCCTCAGAAACCCTTTTCTTCCCCTTTTCCTAGTTGAGATGCACTAAGTTTCAATTTGATATTTGGTGTAGGAACATTTTCATGATGTATTTCTTTTATATCATTATCATCACGTCAAAGTTTGCATTATTAGGTCCATAAGGGTTCTCAGAATCATACTTCTCTATAACCTCTTTTTTTCTTTTTGACAATATCATCAAGAGAATTCAACATTTGAAATTTTACATCATGTGGAACCTTTAAACAAGACCTAACTTGTCCTTATTTCCAACTAAATGTTGTTTCATCATATAAATGCCACCACCTTTGCCATCAAACCCACAATACAAACAAGTTAAGACATTCTTTTCATCAACGACACTTTGATTTACATGATTTCAAGCAATATCAGATTTACCTTTCCCACTACCAATAGAAGCTTGATCAGATGGAATTCATTTGAAGATGAATTCATTTCCAATGATCAGCGAAATATAATTTTTTTAGCAAAATTAAAAGCAGAGGCAAGACAAAGACATTCATTCATAGATAAAAATTAGAATCATAGTCATTCACTATTAATTTCTTATAAAAACTCCATATTTCACTTGGTTGATAACTTCTACAAGTAGGATGCCTTTGTCCATCTACAAAACTCAAATTGACTAATGATAACTAAAGTACTAGCATGAGAAACATGAGGAGTGTAAATGTAGCAGAATGAATAAGCAAGAAAATAAAAGAAAAATTAATTTAACAGAAAATCATAAGAACTGACTGCAGTTTGTTTCTTTGTTGGAGGAAGTAGCTGGAAGAGCATCTTTGTCCTTTTCTTTGACAATCAAGATAAAAGATTACTTAGGTTTATCCCATTTAAGAAAGTGGTTAACCCACCATTGTCAAACAGTGGGCTTGAAGCATCAAGCAAAGTAAGAGAAGCAAATGCAGGGGAAAGAATATATTGATAAAAAAAAGTGAGCCAATCAGCCATATTTCTCTCAGTTGAGCAAACATAGGCTGGTCCAAGTTTGGAATAGGATCAACTTTGACTTTTGGGCTTTTTGTGTTTTTTAGGGCTTTTTTAATTTCCAACTGGGTTTAGGATAGATTTTAGGTTATAAATATCTCGTTTTGTCTTCAGTTATAGACAGGCTTTTACAATGTGATTTTTTTGACTTTAGGTCGTTAAACTGAAAACTTATGTGTCTTCACAATATCCAGTTCTTTTCCTGTTTAGCCATTTATTCATTCCTATTTATTGCATCATTTGGTATCAGAGCACTAGGTTGCCTTCACCAATGGCTGAACAGAATCATGTTGGTCGTGGAAAGCGTTGTCTTGGAAGCGGATGTGGAGTCGTTCCGAAGGAAGACGAACAGCCTCGTCAACGAAACCTGCGAGAAAACGAAAATGAAGCACCGAGAAGGCGTATTGAACACTTGGAGCAGCAACTGACGCAGGCTAGGTTGGACGTTCAGACTGAGGAGTGGGTAGAATCAGAGACTGAATCCGAAGATGACAATCTAGGTGCGACAACGAGCAGACACCATCTAGCTGAGTAGAGGTAGAGGCTAGATCAGGTAGAGACCAAGCTTCGGAGGGACACCACAGACGACCGATGCAGTGCAGCTTGAGCAAACCAGTAGATCTGCAAGTTTCTCCCCAGCTAGATGCAGAAGAAACAACAGGCCGACAGTCGAGCAACAAGAGCCCACAAGTGGCGTTCCAGTAGCCCGTAAACCCTCAAATCAGACTTCAGATCGATAGCAACATCGGGCAGCAGATTCAGGTGGCTGGATGGACGGTTGAGATTTAGTGACGGCTAGGGTCTCTGCTAGGAGAAGAAGACGTTTCCCTTATTTGCACAAGAAGACCCTCGATTTTTCACAAATTCTTCATTTGGTCATTATGTTTTGTTTATTAGCCCACTTAGGAGTTATTATTATTACTATTATTAGCTTTTTAGTTAGAGTTATTTTTATTATTATTGTTATTAGCTTTTTAGTTAGAGTTCTTTTAGGCCTTAGCACAAGTAGAAATGCAGCTGGTGAGGACGAGTCAGATTCGAGGGCGAATCTTTTCCTTGCCGGGGAGAATGATGTTGGCTGGCCTGAGCTCGGAATAGGCTCAACTTTGACTTTTGGGCTTTTTGTGTTTTTTGGGCTCTTTTAGTTTCCAATTAGGTTTAGGATAGATTTTAGGTTATAAATATTTCATTTTGTCTTCAATTATAGACAAGCTTTTACAATGTGATTTTTCCGACTTTTGGTCGTTAAACTTAAATCTCGTGTGTTTTCACAATATTCAGTTCTTTTCCTATTTAGCCGTTTATTTCTTGCTTATTGCATCAGATGGCCTCAACACTTTCGTCAAATTGTGCAAACTTTTATAAGCAACTGCATCCATGAATTTTTAAGGTCAAATCATATTTAGTCAGCTTTGTTTTTTATGGTATTAGTCAAATTGCATGTTTGTTTATTATCCTAAATTCTTGCTGCTGAATTGATGGACGCTAAACAAATATGCAATTTAAGAAATTGCATCCATAAATTGTAAAGCTCAAATCATATTTAGTACCTAAGTGGTCAGCTTGTTTTTTATGTTATTAGTCAAATTGCATGTTTGTTAAGTGGATCAGAGTTGGAGATGTTCGACTGGCTACTTGAAGTTGAGTAGCAAAAGGAGTTGTTAGGACTGGAGATGCAGAGAACAGGGCAGAGAAGTTCTCCCTGTTCTCTGAGAGAATGAGAGAAGATGAGAAAACCTAGAAAACAAAAAAAAGTAAAGAGAATTGAAATTGAATTATTCAATTAGGTCAAAATTAGGAAACCTATTTTCTTTAATTATCAATTTAGTGTCAAAAGTTTTTTAATTTTATTAATTTAGTCCTAGAATTTTTTTTTTTTTTAGAAAGTCGGCCAATCCATACACTATTCGACTGGTCCTATGGTTCACTGGTTGAATCACTCGACTTAACGAGGTTTTCACAAATGAAGTCGGTTTTCATCTTCCACGGTTCTTCTCCTCAAAACGAGCCATTGACAGGTCTGGTCCTAAAAATCTTGGTTGATATAATAATCTATAGGTATTTTGATGCTTGTAATTTTAGATTTTTGATATTTTAGTAAAAATGCATGTTTGTTGATTATCTTAAATTCTATCATTGTTTTTAGAAATAACAAAATATTTAAAATGTTAAAAAAAAAAGGAACTTTTATGATGCGAGATATAATATTTTATTATGCATTTAAATAAAACTTGATTTAAAGTTGAATTGCTAACAAATATTATTTAAAATTGAATTTGATTTGATTGATCAATAACTTGACATTTTTAAATTGTTTGTATATCATTGTTTTTTGATACGTCCCGGGTCATGTGGGTGTGAAGACGATGTGGAGCGAAGCACACTGTTGCTTCTCCAATGAGAGATGAGGTGGTGCGGGGGTTAAGGTCCTAGCAATGGTGCCCATTGACCATGCCGTTGGAAAACGGTGGCCCGCGTCTGAACTGGGTTAATATTAGTGGGTTGCGCCTTTGCCATCAGCTTAAGCTTTTGGCACGGTAGTAGCATCCTCTTCCTTAGTTTGGTATCAGAGCCAAGGTCACGAGTTGGAATCCCACCCATAGAGTATTGTTGTATTTTCCACCAAAGCATATAAGTTTGAGGACGAACCTCCCTTAACCGGGAAGATGAGGTGGAGCCAAGTGCACTGGTGCTTCTCCAATGAAAGATGAGGTGGTGCAGGGGTTCAGGTCCCGACAGTGGTGCCCAATAACCATGCCGTTGGAAAACGGTGGCCCATGTCTGAATTGGGTTGCACCTCTACTATCAGCTTAAGCTTTTGGCATGGTGGTAGAGCCCTCTTCCTTCAAAAGATGATGTGATTTTTTCATAGGTTGATGGGTTAATTTCGCACACAACAATCAAACCAAATCTATATAGAAGAAAGACTCATCAAAGGTAAGTTTTGGGGGATTAAGAAGACCTTTGTAGATTTAACTACAACAACCAACCTCTTGATTTGGAAGACAACTCAATACCTCACCCAAAATGATTGAGAGTCCAAGGTCTAATGTATAGAACCCTAATCTAGGATGTTCTAGGAACACTCATACAAAAGATCTAAGATCTTTTGTTTGGGAAGGAAACATGAAAGTTTTCGGTTTGGGGTTAAACTTCTATCCCTAAAATGGCAGAAACAAAGCCTTTAAATACTTGCTAAAACCCCAAATAAACTTAACAAAAAGTGCTGCAAAAATACAAGAAGAAAGGCTGAAAATTGGGACCAAAACGTAGAGTTTTGGAAAAATCGTGCCCTATTCATGGGTTGCTTCAATGACCGAGTTGCTACAGTGTCCGCCACCAGATGTTGACCAAATGTAGAGCCAAATACCTTCTGGAGTTGTCACCAAGGCTGCTCTGCTTGATTCGGCGTCGGATGGACTGATCAAGCACCGGATGTCCTGCCTTTTTCTAGCTATTCCACTTCATGCTTCATTCCTCCTTCCTTCCCAACCAATCATGCATGATCTCCATTGATTCTAAGGCAGAGAACTCTGAAAATTCAGCCTTATGTATTGCATATTCATGCTTGGCTTCAAGCTTGTTCTTGGTCCTTTCTTTCTTGGCCTTCCTCCACTTGATTCCCAAAACTCTCCAAGCCTTTGAGCTCACTTGAATACTTCATTTTGTCCTCCTGAAAGTCTTGAGATGAACATGCATTACATAACTTCAATTCTTCCATTTTATCTCCAAGTTCATTCCTCCCGAGGATGGCTCTGAAATCATTCCGTTCTTCTTTGTCTCAGACAAATTCTTTCAATGTCTTCAACATCCTTCTCAAAATGGATACTTGTATTTGACATACAAGTGTTCATGGTCAGCCTCTTTGAGGAGTGTCTTTAGATATCCGTCATTCCCCCTCACTTCAAAAGGATTCGTCCTCGAATCTTCAAAGTCCTACATAGAGAGAGAATGATCACTAACATGATTGAAGAATTTAAAGAATACTTACCCAAGAACTTCAAGTTAGCCTTCTTGAAAGTTATAAGTTGATAATTCCTTACCAAACCCTTCTTTGGAGATGGTGGTTTCTCCTCGTTGGATTTGTATTCCTTCTCTCTTTAAAGGAGCTCATTAAAGAAAAAACATAGACAAGGAATACTAGCCGTTTAAAACAACCAAGAGACCAATTTCTATCATCTAAAGCATATGACAATACGGCATCAAATCCCATAGGGCATACGACAAGGAGTACGAACTCATTAAGACAACCAAGAGATAAAGTTTTATCATTTAAGCACAAGACAAAAGAAACAACACAAGACAAAATTCCCTTTGGTCTATGACCCCATAAACCATGAAATAAAGGTTCTCTAAATCTTGTAATCAAGTTCAATGAACCCAAAACATAATCCTTTAACATAGCATATACATCCCCTAAATCAAAAATATTTAGATGAGCATCGTTATTCTCTTTCCAAAATAGGGGATTTTTCAAATACTCCGAAAATCCTATCATTTCTCTATTCCTGGCATAAAACAAACTGTAACATCATGTAGTTCCACAAATCATGCCAAATAGAGAATAAGCACATAAAAAGCTCATTGATTTCACACTCATAAAGTCCAACTTCCTTAAAGATGAACTTCGCATAAAAAATAGTCTTTTCACAAGGTATAAACAATAATGCTCCAAAGATCATCGGTTTCTTTTTCATATGTAATCCTAAGACAGGCTTTTTAAACAAGACATTCAAGGTTCTAGGACTTACATATTTCACCAAATCAACTTCATGATTCTCAAGATTCAAC
>JAOXNR010049870.1:0-18044 GCA_028571225.1 Parsonsia alboflavescens | reverse complement strand
AACAAAGTTGTAAAGTCAAGCATTTCTTCTCTTCCTTGCACAAATGTGATTAATGCTTTCCTTAACTTATTTGCTCTGGCTCTTGTGATAGGTCCAGCAGGTATGATTCGCATTGAATCTCCATCATGGAGTAAAGAGTGTGGATGACTATACCTTGGAGTTTTATAACTTCGTCTCTCTTAGTCAGCTTGTGGTGAGATACTTGCATGGCTTGAGACTGCCATTGCATGATGCACTTCAAGTACATATCATTCTAGGAGTGACGGATGCTTAGTTGAAAGCCAAAGCAGTGGAGAAAACCTTGAATAGACAGCGAAATCCACCTGGTTGAATTGGTACAGCCCCTCCGTATGGAAATTCTTGTACTCCACAGGTCTCATTGAGCGTAGCATCAGCACTGAGGGTGGCTCCAACGGCAACACCACCTATGGCTAGGATCAATGTTCCAGCAGCTCAAAATTCATCGAACAAGGCCACCATTCGGAGTCATTGATGCTAGACATTAGGGCACTATGCTAACGAATGTCCGAAGCTACGATCACACTTGTATATGGGTGACACACATGAAGAGAGTGATCCGGCTTTTTGGTTTGACTGATAGGATGCCGCAGAGGAGCTTGAGGTCGTAGACCCTGAGGACGTGTAGGGGTAGAGTTTGGTAATGTGGTGCCTATGTTTAGCACCTAAGAGTGACGAGGATTGGAGGAGTAGGGATATTTTCACAACTCGTTACACGATTGGCGGCAAGACTTGTCGGGTGATCATAGACTCCGGAAGTTGGGAAAACGTGATCTTGGAAGATGTAGTGGCAAAATTGGGGCTGGCTACAGAGCTTCACCCTCATCCTTACTGACTTGGTTGAGTGAGCAAAACCAGTGAGATTCAGGTAGACAAACGGTGTAGAGTGCAGATAAGCATCGAATCGAATTATGTGACGACGATCTGGGCGGATGTTGTGCAAATGGATACATCACATTTAATTCTTGGAGGACCATGGCAGTTTGACAAAAATGCTCTCTATAATGGACATGATCACATATATGCCATTGGGAAGGGAGGCAAGTGTTGGGTCTTGAAGCCTATACGGAAGAGTAGTGTCGGTGAGAAGAAAACAGTCCTATGTGTACCTAGTGTCGAATTGAGGAGTTAGTTCGTGAACAAGATGTATGCTTCGCATTGGTTGCACATTGTCAGGTTTCGGCTAGTAGTTCTGGGATGTGTCAAATGTCATTAAGCCCACGTTGGAGAGCCACAAGGATGTTCTTCCAGCTGATTTATCTGAAGGACTTCCACCTAAGCGTGAAGTGCAACACCAGATTGATATTGTTCCAAGAGCTCCATTGTCGAATAATGCTCACTACAAAATGTCATCGGAACAGAGTGAAGAGCTAAGGAAACAGGTGCAAGAGTTATTAGACAAGGGCTTCATTTGGGAAAAATTTAGCCCTTGTGCGGTACCGGCTTTGCTAGTGCCCAAGAAAGATGGTTCTTGGCTCATGTGTGTGAATAGCAGAGCAGTCCATCGAATCACGATAAAATACTATTTTCCCATTCCATGCCATGATGATATGCTGGATCAACTGAGTGGGGCAAAGGTATTTTCGAAGTTGGACTTAAAGAGAGGATACCATCAGATTCGTATTCGCCCGGGGGACGAATGAAGACAGTGTTCAAGGTGAAGGATGGCCTGTTTGAATGGACGGTGATGTCGTTTGGACTGTCCAATGGCCCTACTATTTTTATGCCTGTGATGCACCATGTCTTACGGTTGTTCATCAATGACTTCGTCGTCGTGTATTTCGACGACATTCTGATCTATAGCCGCACTTCAGAAGAGCACGTCAAGCATGTCAATAAAGTATTGGACACATTTCGACAACATCAGTTGTTTGCGTATTCGTTGAAGTGTGTAAGGATGGTGCACCGACTAGTTTTCCTTGGGTATGTATGTGGTGATAGACTACGGAATCTTGCCTGATGAGTCAAAGGTGGCTACAATTCACGAGTGGTCGGTTCCAACCACAGTTACCCAGGTTCGGTCTTTCCTTGGACTGGCCGGATTTTATAGACAGTTCGTCAGTGATTTTGGTAGAATTACCGCACCATTGACTTATTGAGGGACTCACAGTTTGTATGGACACCAGAAGCCCAACGTGCTTTTGAAGCTTTAAAGGATAGATTGACATAAGCTCCGTTATTGCAATTCCTGAACTTTGAAGACCTGTTTGAAGTTGAATGCGACACTTCAAAGGTTTGAATTGGGGCGGTTCTTTCTTAAAATGGGCGACCCGTGGCTTACTACAGTGAAAAGCTAGGTGGTCCGAAACTAAATTACTCTATATACGATGTGGAGTTGTATGCGCTTGTCACTTTAGCTTTGGAGACATTACTTCTTTCAACGGGAGTTTATGCTCTACTCTAATCATGAGGCGCTGAAGTTCTTGCAGGGGCAACACAAGCTCACTACCAGACATGCTAACTAGGTAGCACAGCTGCAAGAGTTTTCATTCTCGATTCGTCACAAGTCAGGCATGACCAATAGGGCTGCAAATGCTTTAAGCCGACGGCATGTTCTGATTTCGATGATGCATGCGTACACGCACGGCTTCCAGCAAATTCGGGAATCGTTGAGGGAGGATGAGTTCTTTGGCCGGGTGATTGACGACATTGAGCATGGGAGGGTGTCAAGCTATGTACTTCATGACGGGTATTTATTTCATAGTAATTGTCCTTGCTTTCCTTCAACTTCTTTGTGTTTATTGATTATACAAGAGTTGCATGAGCAAGGGCAGTTTGGTAAAGACAAGACAGTTGGATTGATCCGAGAGAGGTTTTGTTGGTCGAGCTTGTTTCAGGATGTCTAGACCTATATGAAGAGGTGTCGTATCTGTGCTCAGGCTAAAGGTAGTGAGTCATTTTTGGAGTGAGCTATGGAATCGGATGGGCACGAAGCTGAAGTTCTCAAGTCCTTATCATCCATAGAGAGATGGACAAACTGAAGTTGCCAACCAAAGTTTGGGTAATATGTTGGGAGCTCAGGTGAGAGCTCTCGGTTTGTGGGATACATTGCTGCCCAAGGTGGAATTTGAGTTCAATTGTAGTGTCAATCAATCGATGGGTTATGCTCCTTTTTAGATTGTCTACGGATTCATACCGAGTGGAGCTTTGGATCTTTTACGAATTGAAGCTCCAGGTTCTGGTTTCAAGAAAATGGATGATCGGATGGAAGAATTGACATCTCTACATACCAAAGGTGAAGGATGTGTCGGAGAAGACTTACGGAAAATATAAAGAAGCAACCGATCGTCATCACCGTGAGGTAGATTTCACGTTGGTTGATCTCATGTGGGTGTATTTGAGCCTAGATCGATATCCGTTCGGGGAATATAACAAGTTGAAGCCATGGAAGATTTGTACATGTCAGGTACTTGAGAAACTTGGTTCCAATGCTTACCGTGTCGAATTACCCGACGGGATGTTCATCACCAACGTGTTCAATGTCAAGCACTTGTATCCGGTTCATGAGGACCCCTTGAGCTTGAAGACAAGCTCTTCTGAAGAGGGGAGCCTGATGCTATAGCCACTCAGAAGCCAATAACAGAACAGCTAATGAGGGACAATGTTCGAAGGAAAAGGGGAACAAACCGAGCAAACTAACATTGAACCGACAAAGAAAACACCATCGACTCCACTTCGATCAGCAAGGATTAGAGACAATATGGCTTGGTGAAAGGAAGAAGTCCAAGGTCGGAATCAGGCCTGATTTCGGGAAGACAACCAGTGGAATTCTTTGGGCAAACCAAATGGGTCAAGTTCGAAGAAAACTGAATTGGTTTTGGTTTGTTGGCCGGTTTATTTAGTTTCTTTGTATTTCCCTTTTTTATTATTTAGGTTAAGTTGAGGGCTTAAAGGTGCTTTTATAACTATTTAGGTTTTTACTTTAAAAACCCTCTAATGATCTTGTAATCGAAGAGGATTGAATATATAGAAAAATTTTCCCAATTGTTCTTGAGTTCATATTTTCGGTTTTCCTATAGAAGTTTCTTGAAAACTTCTTTGTCAGTGATTATAATCATGTAACCATGACAATTGATTATTTTCTTTCGTTGCATACCAAATTCCGACTGTCAGTTGTTTCCTTGGCTACTGAATTCAAAGACTAGGAGCAATCCTAATCGCATCTTCGTTACTAACCTTCTTCTTGCTACATTCTTCCAAAGACTAATGAAAACTATGCGAACGAAAGTAAAGTTCTTCCAATGTTATGTTATTAAAAATTATTGACAAATAAGTATCTTAAGTCAAATACTTTTATTTGGAGGTTGGTTGGAGAGCATGACTCGACTTGATGTTAATCTCCTCATGACCGCTTGATCCAATTGGGACTTTTATGCTGGGAAACACATCTCCAAATGATTAATTAGCTGTGTGCAACATACAATTCAGTTGTCATCTAACAAACAATACAATATCAAATGCAAAAGAAACTTGGCTATTGAAGACAGCCCTTGGTTAAATACATTAAGGATGGAATGAAAGAGTCAAATGCAAAAAATGGATTTTCTGCTCCTTCTCACATTCAAAACTGTACACAAGAATATTCATCTCACAAACACTGCACCAGTGTAGCAAAGAAAGAAATTCAGGTTGTTGAAAATTAAAAATAGAGTTGCTTGTTTTATTATAAGTTCTCAAAATAATTCTTCTTTGTAAAAGCAGAGTGGGAATTAGCATTCATTTATATTGAATTGTAAGTTCTAATACTGCCTTTTCATCTATATTTAACTAGAGGCTCAGATTTAACAATAATAATGTACTCCTTACATTCTATGTCCAAATAAAGCCCCAACAAGGATTAGATTTGGAACTAGAGTTCATATATACCTCATAGATTTTTGTTTCACTATTATAGCTTTGCACAACTCCTTTGACGTGATGGATCAAATAAATCTAATACAATCCAACCAACCATATTGCTGATCTGCTTCTTACTGAATTCTTCTGAATACTCCTAAAAAATATTCAATCGAAAGTAAAGTTCTTCTAGTATTATGTTATCCGAAATTATTGACAAACAAGTATTTGAAGGTAGGTAGGAGAGTATGACCCGACTTGAGGTTAATCTCCTCAATACCGCTTGATCCGAATTTGACTTTCACGTTGGGAACATCATCTCCAAATGATTAGTTAGCTACGTGCAAACGTATGATTCAATTGTCAACTAACAGACAATACAATATCAAATGCAATAGGAAACTTGGCTAGCAAGGACCTCCCAGAGTTAAATAAATTAAGTATTTAATGATATATCAAATGCAAAAAAGGGATTTTTTACTCCTTCTCATATTCAAAACCGTACACGAGACATTTTATCTCACACACATTGCCCCTAAGTAGTAAAAAAGGAAATTTAGATTGTTGAATAATACAAATGCAGTTGCTAGTTTTATTTTAAGTCCTCGAAATATTTCATCTTTGTAAAAGCAAAAGTGGGAATAAGCATTCATTTATATTGAATTGTAAGCTCTGATAAGGCCTTATCACCTATAATTATCTACAGACTCAGATATAACAATATTGTACTCCCTGGATTCTATGTCCAAATAGCACCCCAACAAGGATTATTATAGTTAGAACTAGAGTTCATAGATGCCTCATAGATTTTGGTTTCACTATTATAGCTTCGCACAATCCCGTTGACACGTTATATCAAATAAATCTTATACAATCCAACCAACCATATTGTGGATCTACTTCTTGCTACATTCTTCCTAGGACTCTTGAAAAGTATGCAAACGAAAGTAAAGTTCTACTAGTGTTATGTTACCAGAAATTATTGACAAACAAGTATTTTAAGTTAAATACTTATTTTTCGAGGTGGGTAGGAGAGCATGACCCAACTTGATGTTAATCTCCTCTTGACCGCTTGATCCAAATGGGACTTTCTACTGGGAACCATTTCTCCAAATGATTAATTAGCTACGTGCAACATACAATTTAGTCATCAACTGACAGATAATATAATATCAAATGCAAAAGAAACTTGGCTAGCGAGGACAACCAATGGTTAAGTACATTAAGGATGGAATGTGAGAGTCAGATTGGAAAAAAAAAAAAACAAAAAAAAAGAGATTTTAAACTTCCTCACTCTTTCAAAGCGGTGCTCGAGACTTTTTATCTCACACACACTAGTCCTAAGTAGTAAGCTAATAATTTCATATTGCTAAATATAATAGATTCAGTTGCTAGTTTTATTGTAAATCATTGAAATAATTGTTTTTTGTAAAAGCAGAAGTGGGAATAAGCATTTCATTTATATTGAATTGTAAGTTCTGATAAGGCCTTTTCATCTATATTTAATCATAAGCTCAGATGTAAGAACAATGTATTGCTTACATTCTATGTCCAAATTAAACCCCATCAAGGATTATAGTTGGAACTAGAGTTCATATATCCCTCATATATTTTTGTTTCACTATTATTGCTTTGCACAACATGTTTGACGCGATGGATCAAATATATCTTATACTATCCAACGAAAATTATTGCTGACCTGCTTCTTGCTACATTCTTCAAAAGACTCCAAAAAAATATGCAAACGAATGTAAAGTTCTTCTAGTGTTATGTTATCGGAAATTATTGACAAACAAGTATCCTAAGTTAAATACTTTTATTTGGAGGTAGGTAAGAGAGTATGACCTGACTTGATGTTAATCTCCTCAATAGCGCTTGATCTAGATGGGACTTTCACTTTGGGAACATCATCTCCAAATGATTAATTAGCTACGTGCAAGAGTACGATTCGGTCGTCAACTAACAGACAATACAGTATCAACTGCTATAGGAAACTTCGCTAGTGAGGACCTCCCATGGTTAAATACATTAAGCATGGAATGAGATAGTCAAATGCTAAAAAAATAAATAAATAAAGGAGGATTTTCTACTCCTTCTCTTACTAAAAACCTTGCACGAGACTTTTTATCCCACACACTGACGCAGAGCTAGCTGGTGCATCTCCAGATGTTTCGGTTCAGCAGGTTCAACAGCCTTCCTCAACCACTCTACGGTGATCCGAGGGGCTAAAGAAAGTGAAGAAAGGGACGTGATTGTGTAATTCCAGCTTGTTGGTGTGAGCCGGATTAGTAGTTTTCTTTCGTTATTATTTATTTTATTTTATGGCGGTTAATTTTTTAATTTGCATTATGTCATAGCCCAAGGTTTAATTCTTTCCGACTGGAAAATTTTTGGACGCTGCTTTTGTTAATCAATTGAGGATTCTCGAATTTCTTGGATGAATTGTCAAGTTTGTCTTCTTAATTATCTTTTACGTGTGACAAATTTTGAGTGAAGTTTGCTTGCTGGGAGAAGTAACGATTTGTTTTAGTTCATTGCCAAAAATTAATTTGCAAAGGAATTCCACGTTTTGGTTGAATTTCCCAAAAGAGTTCGAACAACCCTAAACCCTAACACTAGCTATCTAACATCGCAGCCGGCCTTTCCACACTTTCGGTTACGTCAATTCGTATCAGAGACAAGATCCAAAATGTCAGGAGGGAACATGGATCCGACTGTGGCTATGATCTTGGAAGAATTGCGTAAAGGCAGAGAATAGCAAGAAAGGGAAAGGGAAGAGTGTAATTGAACGATGCAACATATCCTAGAGAACCAGAACCAACAGATGCAACCCTGAACCAAATGATGTAGCAATTGATCATGAACGGATGTCCTACACAACAAGAACCCGCTAGAAGGCTAGAGGAACTAGGGGGCGATGTTGAAGAGCAGTTCGAATTACCACCAGGAGAACAACCCCTTAAGGTTTTCCCAAGGGGTGGAATCGGTGGCTATGGGAGGGGCAGTGCCAATCAACCTCCCAGGGTTTTGGACTGCGAACCAAATGTTCCTTGATGGGATGTAGGGTTCAAGCTCGAAGTTCTTGAATTTATTGGTAGCTTGGCACCGGAAGAGTTTCTGGATTCGATGAGTACACTGGACAAAATATTTTTGCTGAAAGAGGTCCCCGTCGACAAGAAGATGGCGTTAGTTGCAATTCGGTTAACGGATAAAGTCGCAGCTTCGTGGCAATCCTACTGCTATCAGCGATATTTGGATGGACTCCCTGCCTTGGATAATTGGACAGAGTTGAAGAGAGAGATGTGAAAAGAATTCTTACCATTCAACTATCCACAAACACCGTTACAGAACTTGCAAAGCTTGTCACAAGGTGCGAAGAGTGTAGACGAATACACTCTGGAGTTCTACCAGATGGTTGCTAGAAATCAGCTTCGTGAGATGCAAGAACAGTTGGTGGCGCTATACTTGCATGGCCTCTGACCAGTAATTCAGGAAGCCTTACAAGTACACACATTTGGTAATGTCACTGACGTGCAGACGAAATCAAAGGTAGGGGAAAGAAGCTTGGCCAAAGTTGGCGGGAGAAATCCAGCATTTGGAAGATTGTTCCCTCTCTCTCCTCGGATTGCTTCGGCGACCAGTTCTCCTTTCGCCAGAATGTTCACTCCATCTACTCAACAAAACCGAATTGCAATGCAATCAGTTCCACTACAAAACCGACAACCTAGCAACCAAGCAAGTGTCACTTGCCATCATTGTTAACAAAAAGGACATTATGCCAATGAATGTCACCGGATCAGATCCCAACTGTTGATTCAAGACAGTGCAAAAGGGGACTTCAATGGGGAGTATGATGCAGGCGAGTTTGATGAAGAGGAGGCGCATGTTGTGGCGCCTGAGGATGTAAGAGGAGAGAGTGATGCAATAAACAAGGACGAAAAAAATGGCTAGATAGAAAGAAAAGCTGGAAATTGGTGAAAACTATCCAGTTTTTAGTTTACTGACAAAAGTCGGAAATTATCACATTTTTAAAAGCTTGTTTGTATCAGAACACAAAGGTAAATATATAACCTAAAACCTAACCTAATCCTAATTGGATTCAAACAAAAGAATCCTACTCGAAATTAATAAAAAGTATCATAATCGAAATTAATAAAAAGAATCCTAATCGAAATTAATAAAAAAAAAAACCTAATCCGATTCGGAAATAACAAAAAACAAAATTACGAAAATACCCCTATAACATAAAAAGGTCCAAAAGTAAATCAAAATGATCTCAAATGGCCCAAAACTGTCTTAGGCCATAACAAAGCTATGGGTTTTGTCCATTGGCCCATTTCCAGTCGCTCAGCCAAATTTGAGCCCATCCCGAGCTCAGGCCAACCAGCGTCATCCTCACCGGCTAGGAAAAGGTTCGCCCTCGAATTTGATTCATCTTCAACCTGATGAGGCGTTGCCCTTACTGCGAATGCTTGTTGACCGTGGCCTGGCTAGCAATGGTCTGGCCTCGACGAACTGTTTGTCCCTTCGGTGACTGTTCTAGAATCATTCTAGCGACTTCTCTAGTCTTTCGGCTAACTATTACCTCAAAAATGGAAATCTCGATTTTGATACCGAGATTCTGGAATGAAGTTCGTCTTCCAGGTCGTTCTGCTCCATTACGCCCTTGGTTCAAAACCCCGAACAGATTGATGTCTTCCCCCTCATTTTCAGATTCAATCTCTGATTCCGCAGCCTCCTTAGTTTGAACGTCCAACCTAGCTTACGCTAGTTGCCGCTCGAAGCCTTGGATCCGCCTTTTTGTTCTTCATTTTCATTTTAATGCAGGTCTCGTTAACGAGACTGTTTGTCTTCCGCAGGACCGACTCCACGTCCCCTTCTAGAACGACTCAGTCCACGACCAATACGATTCTGTTCGGCCATTGGTGAAGGCAACCAAGCGCTCCGATACCAAATGATGAAATAAACAAGGACGAAAAAAAAGGATAAACAAAAAGAAAAGCTAGAAATTGATGAAAACTATCTAGTTTTCAGTTTAACGACAAAACTTGGAGATTATCACATTTTTAAAAACCTGTTTGTATTTGAAGACAAACGTGAAATATATAACCTAACCTAATCCTAATCAGAATTAATTAAAAGAATCCTATTCGAAATTAATAAAAAGAATCATAATCGAAATTAATAAAAAAGAATCTTCATTGGAATTAATAAAAAAAAAATGAAAAACCTAATTTGATTCGGAAATACACCTAAGACATAAAAAGGCCCAAAAGTCTATCAAAATGATCCCGGATGGCCCAAAACTGTCGGAGGCCATAGCCAAACTATGGGTTTTGTCCATTGGGTAGTTTCCAATAGTTCAGCCAAACTTGATCCCATTCTGAGCTCAGCATAACCTACATCATCGAGCTCGGTTTTACGACGGATTTGCTTAGCACCAAAGGCAAATGAGGATTGGAGGCGTCGGAATATATTCAACACTCGTTGTACCATTAATGATATGGTCTATCGGGCCATTATAGATACAGGAAGTTGCGAGAATGTGATCTTGCCGGAAGCTATACAGAAGCTTCAGTTACCCACAAAGGCGCATCCAGAACTGTACAAGCTTAGGTTGTTGAATAGGGGGACGAAAGTACAAGTAAATCAGCGATGTAGAGTGGAATTTTCGATTGGACCGCAATACAATTGTATTATTTATTATGATGTGGTACTAATGGATGCCACACATTTGCTGTTAGGCAGACCTTGGCAGTATGACAATAAGGTAACGTATTACGGGTTCACTCACTGCTACACGGTTAATAGGGGAGATCGAAATGTTGTGCTCCAACCAATGCGTGATAGCTTCGCGAAGAGTTCGAACAAGAGGTAGGGGAAGCCAAGGTATGTTTTGCTTTGTTATGTACTACTTTGGCAACCATGGATGATGCGGACAGAGGGGTTGAAGTACCAGGAAGGGTGAGACGAATTCTAAAAGAGTTTGAAGATTTTCTTCCGGAAAAATTGCCGCCAAGATTACCACTCATTCGAGATATACATAATCAAATTGATTTCATGCTGGGTTCCATCCTGCCGAATGAAACCCATTACAGACTCTCTCCACAGCAGCATGATAAGTTAAGGCGACAAGTTACAGAGTTACTTGACAAGGGGTACAACCGGGAGAGTATTAGTCCTTGTGTTGTACCAGCCTTATTGGTACCAAAGAAGGACTGTAGTTGGAGGATGTGTGTTGATAGTCACGCTATCAATCGCATCACAGTTAAGTACCGTTTTCCAATTTTGAGACTCGATGACAAGTTGGACCAGCTTAACAGTCTTCTCGAAAATTGACTTGAAGAGTGGATACCATCAGATATGGATAGCTTCGGGTGATGAATGGAAGATGGCCTTCAAAACTAAAGATGGGCTTTTCGATTGGGTAGTTATGCCTTTCGGTCTCTCCAATGCACTACGCACATTCATGAGAGCAATGAATCAGGTATTGCAACCTTTCTTGAACAGCTTTGCTGTGGTTTATTTTGACGACATACTGGTGTATAGTTAGATAGACAATGAACATTTACAGCACTTGCGGATGATTCTGGCAACATTAAGGGAACATAGCCAATATGTCAATGGGAAAAAGTGTCTCTAGTTGACTGATAGTCTCGTCTTCCCGGGGTTTGTAGTTTCAGTGTAAGGAATTCGTCCTGAAGAGGTGAAAGTTTAGGCTGTCCGGGACTAGCCTACACCGCGAAGTGCTACGGAGGTTAGGTCTTTTCATGGATTGGCTAGTTTCTACCTGCAGTTCATTAAGGATTTCATTGTAATATGGCCCTTTTGAGAAATTTGTACAACGCAAAGGAGTTCGTATGGACAATAGCAGTGCAACGGGCGTTTGAGGTGATCAAAGACAAACTCTCCAGTGCACCTATGCTAGCATTGCCGAATTATGAGAAAATCTTTGAGGTAGATTGTGATGCTTCAAAGGTAGGTATTGGAGCCGTTTTGAGCCAAGAAGGGAGGCCTGTTGCATATTTCAGCGAGAAGCTAGGTGGAGCTAAGTAGAATTATTCAGTTTATGATACCGAGTTCTATGCTATTGTTCGGGCACTTCAGCACTTGCGGCACTACCTAATTCAAAAGGAGTTCGTGCTCTATTCGGATCATCAAACCTTGAAGTTTCTTCAAGGCCAGCACAAGCTACGTGACTGGCATGCTAAGTAGGTCGCTATGCTACAGGGGTTTACTTTCACTCTCAAGCACAAATCGGTTATGATGAATAAAGTTGTTGATGCATTGAGTAGGCATCATTCCTTGTTGAATATGACGAAGATTGTGACTCTCGGGTTTGAAAGCTTGCGAGAGGACTTGCGAAGTGATGTTGATTTCAGGGAGGTGGTGCAAGATGTGGAGCAGCAACATCAAAGTGATTTTGTACTCCATGATGGGTATCTTTTCCGAGGAAATTGTTTATGTATACCAGATACATCATTGCACCTTTTGGTTGTTCAGGAATTGCATGCACAAGGTCATTTTGGCAAGGATAAGATTGCGAGGTTGATCAAGGACAGGTTTTATTGGCTTGGCATCGTCAAAACTGCCCAGAATTTCGTAAAGAGATGTAGAATTTGTCAAGTCTCGAAAGGGGGCTACAACAATCAAGAGCTGTATCCTTTGCTAATACCGGATGAACCTTGGACAGATGTGTGCATGGATTTTGTATTGGGTTTACGTTGGACACAACATGGATCTAGTAGCATATTGGTGGTGGTTGACCGTTTCAGTAAAATGGCAGTGTTCATTGCTTGTAAGTCGACTATGGATGCTAGTTGAATAGCTAACATATATTTTGGCGAGGTTGTCAGAAGGTTTGGTCTTCCTCGTACAATTTTGTCTAACAGGGACACTAAATTGATGAGCCATTTCTGGCGTGAACTTTGGAAGAAATTGGAGATGACGCTAAATTTCAATATTCCTTATCATCCTCAGACGGATGGTCAAACTGAATTGGTAAATCGAAAGTTGGGTAATATGCTTCGGGTGCAGGTCAAGTCTTTTGGCACTTGGGATTCTCTTCTTCCCAGGATTGAGTTTGAGTACAATTGTTCAATTAATCGGTCTACTCAATACTTGCCATTCCAGATTGTTTTTGGTAGGAATCCACGGAGTCCTCTTGATCTTGCCATTCCAGACATTGGTACCACTTCCAAGACGGTTGAAGATCGATTGATTGATTTGCAATCTGTTCATGCCTCGGTGAAGTTCAACTTGGAGCTAGCCTATGCTAGTTATAAAGAATATGCAGATCAGACTGGACGAGATGTGCAATTTGAGGTTGGTGAATTCGTATGGATGTCGTTAACCATGGATCGATTTCCGTTGCGCACATATTATAAGCTTAAGGATCGAAACATTGGACCTTGCCAAATCTGGGAGAAGTTGGGAGTAAATACTTATCGGCTAGAGCTACTGGATGATCTTACCATTTCCAAGGTTTTTAATGTGCAGTATTTATCCCGATTTCATGGTGACAATCAGAGTTTGAGGACAAACTCTACAGAAGAGGGGGAACCAAACACAGAGCTAGCTGGTGCATCTCCAGATGTTTCGGTTCAGCAACCTTCCTCAACCACTCTATGACGATCCGAGCAGCTGAAGAAAGTGAAGAAAGGGATGTGATTGTGTAATTCCAGTTTGTTTGTGTGAGCTAGATTAGTAGTTTTCTTTCATTATTATTTATTTATTTATATTTTCTTTTATGGAGGTTAATTTTGTAATTTGCATTGTGTCATAGCCCTAGGTTTAATTCTTTCTGACTGGAAAATTTTTGGACGTTAGAAATCCAGTGAAAACGAAATTGTCCAGATTCAATGAACTTGGATAATTACAATTTAACATATAATTAACATCTAATTATATTTTTTTAATTTATTCTGTTCGTGAATTAGCCTAAATAACTTGAGCAAATTACGTTTAGGTACCAAACGAGATACTACCCAACAAGCAATAAGTTTTGAATGTGTGACCTAATAGGTCCTTGTTAAATTGCCATTTGACATAAACAACATTTAATGTCATGTACAACAAGCGGTGTCTAGCAACATATTATTGGAATTCAATTAACGGGAATGTCGGTAACAAGACAAACCTTCTGTGATAAAATGACATGTCTTAATCTCTTTGTCCAGGAAGTCATAATTGAACACGAGTCATGGAACGTGTCATACTCGGTAAGTTCAATATCTGGATTCTCAATCCCGAGTAGATTAATTAAACGAATAAGATAAATATCTCATATCTACTTATTCGAGCATGGCCATGCATTTCATAATCTCGCTCAACCAAGAGTGCTAGACATCACTCTCTTGTTATATAAGAGGGACAAGTCCTATTTTGATCATTCAACATTTCATAACATAAATAAGGACATGCTCAATACATGCCTTTATTGTCTACTCAGTTAATAGTGATGCTTGACAATGTCAAAGCATGAAAGCTTTCATGCAGGAATCTCTGATGACATCAAGTCAAAAGATGAGACATAATTATCACAATGAAATCACTCATGATACTCATATAACAATCCATGAAGTGATTTCATGACGGGTCATTCCAGTACATGATACTCTACATGTACCTATGTGCTTATTTGATATCTCATATCCATGATGGCTATCATCAATCAGCACATACTAGTCTCAGCATGTAATTGATATCCTAATCTCAATGACACTTGACTGGGGACGTTTTAAGAGTAGAAATAAACTATTCTATGGACATTACTTAATTTATTTAATGAAACACAAATATAAAATTAAATTATATAATGATATAAATAGCATCATGATAGAAAGTTATGCTAACTAAGTAAAATCATCATTTTTTCTTAGGGCATCTCCCACTTGCACTAAGACCAATCACTCATGAATCTAATGCAGATAGATCTTAGTGTGACGGTCATGTCTCCGTTGCGTCAAATGTTTTGTTAGATTATCAGCGACATTGTCATCTGTTGGTACTTTGTATATCTTAACTTCTCCTCTCTTGATAATTTCTCGAATGAGGTGGTATGACTGAAGTATATGTTTGGATAGCTGGTGAGATCTTGGTTCCTTAGCCTGAGCAATAGCTCCATTATTGTCACAATAAAGCTCCACAGGATCAGTCATACTAGGAACCACCCAAAGCTCAGTGATGAACTTCTTGATCCAAACTACCTCTTTTACTACTGCAAAAGCAGCAATATACTCCGCTTCTGTCGTAGAATCGGCCACTGTTGCCTGCTTTGAACTTTTCCAACATACAGTCCCACCATTAAAGCAAAACAGAAAACCTGATTGCGATCGAAATCATCTTTATCGGTTTGAAAACTAGCATCAATGTAACCTGTTACAATGAGCTCTTCATCACCTCCAAATATTAGGAATGTATCCTTAGTATTTCGTAAATATCTAAGGATATTCTTAACACCAGTCCAATGGCTTTCCCCTAGATCACCTTGGTAGCTACCTATCATGCTCAAAGCATATGAAATATCAAGAGGTGTACATAACATAGCATACATGATAGATCTCATGGCAAATGCATATGGAATCTTACTCATGCTTTGTCTTTCTTCCTCTGTTGTAGAACACTGTCAATTTGAAAGATTTATGCCATGTGTCATAGGCAAGAACCCTTTCTTAGACTCTTGCATGCTAAACCTCTTTAGCACCTTGTCTATTTTTGTACTTTGACTTTCCAGATCTGTCTCTATAGATCCTTATACCTAGTATATAATTTGCTTTGCCCAAGTCTTTCATAGAAAAACAACAGCCTAGCCAAGTCTTTACAGACTGTAAGGTAGGGATATCATTTCCAATAATAAGTATGTCATCCACATATAATACTAGGAATACCACAATACTCCCACAGAAGTTCTTGTAGAAACAAGGTTCATCTTCATTTTTAATGAAACCACATTCCTTGACTGCATCATCAAAACGAAGATTCCAACTACGAGATGCTTGCTTTAATTTATAAATGGATCGTTGTAGCTTACACACCTTTCCAACATTATCCGGATTGACAAAACCATCAGGTTGTGTGATATACACATACTTGAGAAGCTTTCCATTTAGAAAAGTAGTCTTGACGTCCATTTGCCAAATTTCATAATCATGATATGCGGCTATAGCAAGTAAGATCCTGATGGATTTGATCATAGCTACAGGTGAAAAAGTTTCATCATAGCCAATACCACGAACTTGTTTGTAACTTTTGGGGACTAATCGCCCTTTACCATCCATGTCGGATTTCTTCTTGAAAAGCCATTTGCATCTGATTTGTTTTACCCCTTCAGGTGGATTAACCAAAGTCCAAACTTGGTTTGCTCAAAGTCTGGGCCCATCATGGCTTCTTGGTAGGTAGTAGGCTCATCTTGATCTATGAGCAACACATCAACATTCTGAGATATCAAAAACCCATATCTTTGTGGCTGACGATGTGTCCTAAGTGACCAACGTGGAGCTTGTGTCTCTTGAGCAAGTCCTTGATCAACCATAGGTTGTGGTGTCTGCTCAGTTTCCATCTCCATATCAGTTGTATCTCTTTGTAGTTCTTGAACTTCTTCAAATTCTACTTTTCTCCCATTTGCTCTTTTAGAGACAAACTCTTTTCTAAAAAGATGCCTATACGAGCTACAAACACCTTTTGTTCAGCGGGGATATAAAAGTAATATCCTTTAGTTAATTTAGGATAATCTACAAAGAGACACTTGTCAGATTTAGGCTCAAGTTTATCAAAAACTTGAAGTTTCACGATAACTTCATAGCCCCAAATCTTCAAAAAAGACATTTTGGAACGTTTCCCAGTCCATAACTCATATGGTGTCTATTGAATTGATTTAGATGGAACACGATTCAATGTAAATGCAACTGTTTCTAAAGCATGTCCCCAAAAAGAAATTGGAAGGTCCGCATGACTCATCATTGATTGAACCATCTCTGATAAAGTTCAATTTCTCCTTTTAGATACACCATTCCATTGTGGCGTGGCTAGAGGAGTGAGTTGTCGAACTATTTCAAACTCTTTTAGATAGTCATGAAATTTTTTTCTTAAGTATTCACCACCTCGATCTGAACGAAGTGTTTTAATACTTTTGCCTAGTTGGTTTTGTACTTCGTTCTTGAATTCTTTGAACTTTTTAAAGGATTCTGATTTGTGTTTCGTAAGATATAAGTAGCCATATCTTCTGAAATCATCAATAAATGTAACGAAGTATCTAAACCCACCTATAGCTTGAGTGCTTAATAGACCACACACATCAGAATGTATAAGGCCCAATAATTCAGTTACCCTTTCATTGTGTCCCATACCCAATAAACAAGATTCGCAATTTTCATATGATTCAAAATCAAAGGTGTCCAAATAACCATCTTTATGGAGTTTGGAAAGACAATTCTCATTTATATGGCCTAAGCAACAATTCCAGAGATAAGTTGGATTAATCTCATTTGATTTAATCCTTTCAGTATTTAAGTTATAAAGAGGTGTGTCAAGATTTAGATTATAAAGGCCATTAAACAATTGTGCACTTCCATAGAAAATTTCATTTAAATAAATGGAACAACAGTTGTCCTTTATTATAAATGAAAAACCAATCTTGTCCAAACAAGAAATAGAAATAATGTTTTTAGTAACAGAAGGCACAAAATAGCAATTATCTAATTCTAAAACAAGTCCAGTGGGCAAAGTCAAAACATAAGTTCCTATAACTAATGCAACAACCCTTGCTCCATTTCCAACTCGTAGGTTGACTTCTCCTCTTGCCAACAATCTACTCCTTTTGAGATCCTAAACATTCACACAAATGTGAGATCCATATCCAGTATCTAATACTCATGATGTAGAAGTAGATAAATTGACTTCTATAACAAAAATACCTAGAGTAGAAGAGACATTTGCCTTCTTCTTCTTTATTTCTTCCAAGTAAAACTTGCAATTTCTGTTCCAGTGTCCTGGCTCAGGTCAATGGCAACAGCTTCCTTCCTTAGCGACCCCTCCTTTTGGCTTCAGTGCAACAAAATTGGGCTTGGACTTTTCAACAGGCTTCTTGTCATTTTTCTTGCCTTTGCCCATTCCTGATGGAGATTCAATGCCAATCATACCAGCTGGACCTATCACAAGAGCTAGAGCAATAAGTTAAGGAAAGCATTAAT
>JAOXNR010049859.1:0-18045 GCA_028571225.1 Parsonsia alboflavescens | reverse complement strand
ATTCAATTTCGCACCACCTAACTTCTCCCCAAAGAATGCCACGGGCCTTCCTTCTTGACTCAAAACCGCTCCAATCCCGACTTTTGAGGCGTCACAATCTACCACAAAAATCTTCTCGAAATCTTTCAAAGCTAAGATAGGTGCACTGGTTAACTTGTCTTTGATCTCTTCAAATGCTCGCTGAGCCTCCTCAGTCCGCATAAACTCCTTGGAGTTGTAGAGGTCTGTCAATGGGGCCGTAATAACACTGAAATTCTTGATGAACCGCCTATAAAAACTAGCCAAACCGTGAAATGATTTGACCTCTGTGACATTTCGTGGTTGAATCCATTCTTAGACTGCTTGAATCTTTGATTCCTCAAGAAATATCCCCTTGGCCGAAACCATGAACCCCAGAAATACAAGGGTATCTGTCATCCACTCACATTTCTTGCGATTTGCGAATAAACTATGCTCCCTTAGAGTTGTTAGAATCAATCTTAAATGTTGTATATGATCCTCATCTGTCCGACTATACACCAATATATCATCAAAATAAACTACGGCAAAGCTATTCAAGAAAGGTCGAAGTACCTGATTCATGACCCTCTTGAACGTGCTTGGTGCATTGAAGAGTCCAAATGGCATCACCGTCCACTCAAATAATCCGTCTGCCGTTTTGAAAGCTGTCTTCCATTCGTCTCCCGACTTGATCCTTATCTGATGATATCCGCTCTTCAAGTCAATTTTTGAAAACACCATCGCCCCACTAAGTTGATCTAGTTTGTCGTCAAGTCTCAGAATTGGAAAACGATACGTGATGGTGATTTGATTTATCGCACGACTGTCTATGCACATCCTCTAACTTCCATCCTTCTTGGGCACTAACAAAGTTGGTACGGCGCAAGGACTGACACTCTCCTAGATGTACCCCTTTTCAAGCAGTGCCTCAATTCTTCATGCTGCTGTGGAGATAGGCGGTAATGCGCCTTGTTTGGTAGGACAGCTCCCGGAACCAAATCAATCTGGTGCTAAACATCACGCATTGGGGGTAATCCTGGTGGCAACTCCTCTGGTACTAAGTCATCTAACTCCATCAAGACTTCTTTCACCTTTTCCGGAATTTTCGCCTCTTCTTTCTGCTCTACCAATCCTACCACCGTGGTTGAAACCAATGCAAAACAAACCTCGGCCTCAAACTCCTTGCCGGGTACACAAATAATAGCCTTCTTTCCTTCTAATGTTAATGGTATAGCAGTGCGTAAACCAGTCATATACCACCTTGTTGTCATACTGCCATGGTCGCCCTAGCAGTAGGTGTGCGGCATCCATTGGCTCCCCATCACAATAAATCACACAAGTATACTGCGGCCCAATCGAGAATTCTACCTTGCATCTTTGATCTACCAGCACTTCTGTTTCTTTGTTCAACCAACCGAGTTTGTAGGGCTCAGTATGTGGCTCAGTCTTCAAATTTAGTTTCTGAACAGCTTCCTGTGAAATTACGTTTTCACAACTTCCCGTGTCTATGATTACTTTGCAGACTTTCCCTCCAATGGTACAACGGGTAGTGAAAATATTCCGTCGTCACCAATCCTCATCAGCTCGTAGATCTAAACAAATTCGACGTAAAACCAAGCTCTCTCCTTTTACATCCTCTGGTGCCACGACATACTCTTCCCCCTCTGCCCTCTCAGCATCTTCGAACTCTCCGACATACTCATCTGCGATTCCTTCCTGGATTAACAATTGCGACTTTAGCCGGGGACATTCATAAGCATAATGACTCTTCTGTTGGCACCGGTGGCAGATTATATTTGCTTTGTTAACCGGTGGACGAGTCTGCTGCGGCCCCGTTCCCTGGCTCAACTGCCTTGAACTTCGTCCCTGTTGGGAAGGTGGATTGAAAACCTTTGACGAAGAAGAAGATGGCGCTGGGTTGATTGCCATCGGAGTCTGCGGAAGAGTAGGGTATCCTCTGTCGAATGTTACTCCCCTACTACTACTTGCGTCAAGCTCTCTTCCACCACTCTCGTCTTTGTCTGTACATCCGTAGCGTTACTGAAAGAATGCACTTGTAGGGTGTCCTGGATGGCTGGTCGGAGGCCATGTAAATAGCGGGCTACCAGTTGCTCTTGTGTCTTACGGAGTTGATTTCGTGCTATACCAGCCGGTAAAATTCCAACGTATATTCTTCTACACTTTTCCTCCCTTGTGTCAGACTCTGTAAATTTCGAAACAAGGTTTGACGATAATTGAATGGTAAAAACTCCTGCCACATCTCTCTCTTCAGTTCGTTCCAATCGTCCAAAACGGGCATCCCATCCAAATATCGCTGATACCGAAGAGATTGCCACCATGCTGCGACTCTGTCTTTGAATTTGATCGTGACTAGCCCTACCTTCTTATCCTGAGGGACTTCTCTCAACGAGAACAATTCATCCACGGTGCTCTACCAATCCAAAAATTCTTCCGGCACCAAATTCCCAGTAAACTGTGGAATCTCAAGTTTAATTCCTGAAGCCCATCGCAGCATGTGGTTGACCATAGCCGCCACCCCTGGATTCCCATGACAGCCTCTCCCTATGCCGCCGCCCTCACCGCGTACTGCTAGCCCTCCCGCGGGTTGCTCAATGATCTGCTCTGCTGGCGGATTCGCGACTGTCATCCACTGTAGCAACTAATGAAGAATTTGCATCTGCTGGTCCTGTCGATCTTGACGCTCAATAAGTCGCTGCATCTCCCGTTGGCGTTCTACTAGGCTGCTGTGCAATTCTTCCAAAATCGAGGCTATGGTTGGATCAACTCTTGACATCGTAGATCTTGGCTCTGATACCAATTGACGCAAGATGGAAACTATGGTGGGAAAAGTAGAACCTCAACTGTAATCAACTTCACTCGAAAGCCTTATTGCAGGAATAAAACGACAATATTCTTGAGACACTATGATACTCGAATTTTATTGAATGAAATCTCAAAAGTTTCAAAAACATCAAAGTCTGCCAATAATCAAACAAAAACGGCAATAAATAAACCCTAAACCGAAAGTAGGAAAAATTACGAAAAGACTCCAAAAGTTTCTAAAAATTATAGAAAATTGGAAAAAGGCCCAAAAGTCCATCAAGATGACCCCGAATGGAAAAAAAGGTCTTGGTCACAACATAGCAGTGAGTATTGCTCACTGGACCATCCTGGATCGACCCGTCAAATTTGAGCCCATTCTGACGCTCCCATAATTTTTCAGTTTTCCTGATTCGGCCCCAAAAACTTTTTCCAATCAACTCCGATTGCCTTGAAACTTCTCTTGCAGCCTCTTGGACCTGCGTGGGCCCTCCTGAATATCTTTGTGGGCCAACTCTGCATCACACTAGTCCAAGATGTTCAACATCTTCTAGCTTCAAGGTTTAATGTCATTTTGAGTATGTAAACTAATTATATGGCAGAATTTTTTACACGTTTTGAGTACGTAAATTTTTGTTTTTCTATGCAGTGGCACTAAGGCGGGATTAATGTGAGCTCCAGGGATGGAAGGTAATGATAAGGATCACGGTTGAGGTTGCACTTTGCAACTGCTGTTAACTGGAGTTTATTCTTCTTTTCCATATTTTTTTTACACGTTGGGATACGTATGCATACGTAAGGGGTATGGAGATATATAATCTGCAAGGATAATGCTATAGTTTTCGATCTTGATTACACCCTCTGGCCTTTTTATTGGTATTTTATAGCCTTTCACATTGTAGCATAATTCTATGCTTTCTTGTGATGTTTTGGTACATGTTGATTTCAAAATGATATTATTAATGTTGTAATCATATTCCATTTTCTTTGTCGTCTTCTAGTTTTCAATTCTAGTTTCTTTTCTTTTCTTTAGATCACAAGTTAAAGGTGATTTGAATTTCTACAAATGATAAGTGATTACTTATCCTGATTTGGGATAATTGTTCTTCATCCTTCTGGCAATGATGTTTCTCAGATGTTGGCGTAATTTCTTTTCAATGCAAGAGAGAAAATTGTATGGAAAATGTTGACTTATTGAAAGCAGAGAATCCTATATTGAAGGTTGATAAAGGCATGAACATAGGCTTGTATTACCATGATAGGGTTGTTCCCCTTCCTTGGTGTCGAGACATGGTAGCTTCTCCAGTAAAGGAGCAACTCAGAGCCACTAAGCAGTGAGCTGATGTTGGTCTCGTTGAAGAGAGGGAGGTTCATGATATTCCTCCCCTGGCGACGAAGGTTTACCTAACCATTTTCCTTTTTAACTCCGAAGCTATAGATATGTATGAAGCTCTTGAACTTTCCTAAGCTATACGTCATTCTTTAGGTGGAGTACCAGTTGATCCAATTACTGAATATCTTGTAGGCCCCTCAAGAATTCATGACAGAGAGGAGGTTGCTGGAGGCCGAGCTGTTTAGAGCTTGCAGGAGGTTCCCGAGGAGAAGAAAGACTACTTGTAATAGTTTAGAACATCCTAAGGCTCTATCATACCTTACCTCTTCTAACTCCTTTATATATTTTTGGATGGATATAACCAAATACAATACTCATTTTGAGCTCTTTCTCTTTTTTCTACAAATTTACTTAGCACAAAATGCCTTGTTTTACTTAGCCTTATTTTGTTTTATATATTTCTCCATGATGTTGCATCAAATTCTTGCATTGATTCTGCACTATCTTGAAACTTTGTGTGAGTCGAACGGGTGAAGGCTTGATTGATCATACTCAGATAAGAAGGAATAAAATCTTTCAAAGTCCTAGTGAACTTGAGAAATTTCAAAACAAATGATAGCTCGGTGGAATTGAATGACAAATTTAGGGAACTCAACAAGACTAGTTGATTAGCTCGGTGGAACTAGGCAAAGAATTTCTTTAGGTGACAAGCATTCCTAGGCCTTAGAAGTTGCCTACCTTTGAGATTAGCATGCTTGTAACTTCCATCTTTTTGGGCTTCTTGAACTATCTAAGAAGTTCATGATATTGTTCGGAATTAAATTGGATGTCTTGATCTATTCAATTAAGGTCTTCTAATCTGTATCCTTTTTGTCTAGGTGAACAGTAAGAAAAATAGAAAAGAGAGAAATTGAAACTGGAGTAGAGGCCTAAAATAGACTCAGTGCAATTTTTCTACCAAGAGAAAAATCATGTCTGTTCCCTTGGAAAAGTATGATTGTCTAATTTTCTTGTTATAATAAGATACATAATATAATCATATTATAATAACTGAATCAGAATAAAGCTTCTCGATAGGTTAAGAGCCCAACAACCCATTTATCATTTTATTTAATTAAATTTCCAATAAGTATTCATTGGATCATGGAACCAACTTAATTATTCCTAGTGGAAATTGCATCAGATGTCCACTTTTTTTTACCTTAATTTAAAATATGGCCACCCCTTTAAAACTTTCAAAATATATCCACTTTGAGATGTGAAATTACCTAACTACCCTTTTTACATCAAAACAAAAACATCCCAAATCATATCATAATCAGATTGTTCAAATCCACACAACCCTCTTCCTCCCATACGGAACTCCTCCCACAACCTGGCTCAGAAAAATCTCATCTTTCTCCACTTATCTTTGCAAAGACTGAATCATCATGAAGAAAAAGATTGGTTTTCATCTTATAAAATGAATGGATGTTTTTGTTTTTGAGTTATATTATGAATTTAGGGTTTGGAAAGGTTCCACCGTTTTTTTTTTTTTGGCAGTAGATGACTCCTTACATCCCTTGTTTGCCTTTAATTAACGTTATATAAATATATAAATATAATAAAATATAATTTTTCTTCTCCTTTTTTTACGAAGATTGAATTTTTTTGATAGAAAATGTTATTTTCAATGCAGTTTCTTTGTTTCCTACCATACAGGTTGTTTTGAAGTAATACGGGTTATTTGCAAAAGTGGTACCAGTTGTTACTTGTAAGTGTTATGGGTTGTTTGAAAGCTAGTATGCTTTGATTTTGCTTCTCTTTCTTTACAAATACTGAATCTTATGAAGGAAAAAAGGTTGGTTTCATCTTAAAAAATGAATAGGTATTTTTATTTTTTTGATTGGAGTATATTATCCAAATAAGGTTTTGAAACGTTTCACCTTTGTTTTGTTTTCTTAGCTGTACATGCCTCACAACAACAAATCTTGGTCTCTGTTCACTTTCTTTTATATTTTTTAAAAAAAGATTTGATTTTTCTTCTGCTTTTTGTTACAAAGATTGAATCTTTATAGAGGAAAAAATTGTTTATAAGTTGTTTGTGAGTTATCTATGTACTTTGGAAGGATATATGGTTGTTTGTAGTCATTATAGGTTGTTTTCGATGCAGTTTCTTTGTTTCCTACTATATAGGTTGTATTGAAACAATACAGGTTGTTTGCAAAGGTAGTATTAGTTGTTACTTGTAATTGTTACTGGTTGTTTGTATGCTTTATGAATTATACTACTACTAGTTTTTTTTTGTTCATGTTACGGGCATTTTCATGTAATTTTAAAGCTATATGGATTATCAATATGGTTTATGGGTTGTTTTTCCTATTTTACAAGTTATTACTCGTAAGTGTCATAGATTGTTTGGAAGGTGGCATGGGTTGTCCGTAAGATTTATGAATTATATTGCCAGTTTGTTTTTTCACAATTTATGTATTGATCTGGCTGTATGGGTTGTTTCAAAGTTATATGGATTTTTCAAAAGTCTTATGGGTTGTTTAGTTAAATGTTTGTTAGTTCTAATTTTGTTTTAATTATATTTGACGTTTGGCAAGAAATGGAAAGATGGTATGAGGATGCAAATCTATGATATGATTTGAAGTATCTTGGTTTGATAAAGAAAGTGAAAGAATGTGTTGGAATAAAATGAAGGGAAAAAAGATACAATTTCTATCTTATCTAACTCTTGTAACATTTCAGTCAAATGTATAACATCCAAACCATGATTGAATGAAAATTTTTCCTATGTATATTTTTATTCGTTTCATGTAAATGTAAAATAGAACTTTAGATCAAACATAATGTATATAATGCTTGAGTTTAATGTATAAAATTTTTTTTAGAGGTGATATGAGTTGTTTATTAACTTATTCAAGCGAATTTTAAAGGGTTACAGGTTGTTTAAAGGTGATTTGGGTTGTTTGATTAACTTATCTGGAATGTTTTTTAAAGGGGTACTGGTTATTGACTGTCAATAAGACACTTTATCCTATGAACATTCCTTTTATACATATATAGCATAATAATAAGATCACAGTCAAACTTAATATCCACATGACCATCAATTTAAAACTTAATATTCATATCACTATCAAACATTCTCTCCAATTGAAAATAATTTTAGGACCGACTCTCCCACAACCCCTTAGTCTTTTAATCTTTGATAGATGGATACTACCTGTGCACAACTAATGAACAACCAAATTATCATATATGGACATAGTAAACAACCTATACACAGTTAATAAACAACCCATACAAGCAATGAAACAACTCATAAGATGTAAAATTATCAATGATAACATACGTAATACATAGACAGTCTCGGAATAACCTATAAAAGTATAACCAACAACCTGTATATTTGGTTTTTTGTATGGAGCATTTAAAGTTAAACTTCAACCAACAACCCGTAACCACATATCCAACAACCTGTACCTTTGATTTTTTGCATGACTTGGTATGAGTTGTTTAGTATATCCCACCTATTCTAGGGTTAGCATGATCCAGAAAAATTTTCTCTGAGCTAAAATTTATACAACTTAAAAATGTGGTCAAATTTTAAAACGCTTATTCATTTTGGTACTAAATAAAATTGCCCCTTATTCTTACACTTTAATTAAAAGCCTAATATTTATTTTTATTCTTAGCCCATCAATAATGAATCTAATGGACCTAAGTCCAAATTAATTATAACACTAATAAAAATAAATAGTCACTCCTTTATTTTATTTAAAACCAACAATAATTAATTTTATGGATCTAAGTCTAAATTAATTATAATACGGAATAAAATAACTAGCCACTTCATTATTTTAGGGTTTGAATCTCCCGTTACACATCTGTGTACCACTCCTTGTTATACTCATAAAATATTAATAAAAAACTCATTCGTAACCTTGAATTATTAATTTTTAATATATATTAAAACCTAAAAAGATAAACTAAACCTTAAGGGAACTTAATCATTTATGGACACGTATTAAATTTTTATTGGGGTAACAGAGAGTCTCATACAATTGTGTAGCATTAGATCCTGAGACATTATTTTATTTAAACCCAATAATAATTAATCTTATGGATATAAATCCAAATTAATTATAAGACTAAATAAAATAATAGTACAAGAAATCAGGGCTTTTGCCATAAAAATTTCTCCATGAATTTTGAAGTCGTGGCTTTAAAACTCCTTTTTAGTCAAGTAACCTTTTTTCGGGTGCCTACTAATTTTGCTTTTTCTACAAATGTATGGAATTGTGATAAAAAAAAAAAAAAAAACGACAATGGCATTCATATTATTGTTCACAAAACATTGTTCGTGAGTATCTGTGGACTAAAAAGGCATTGTATTTTTTTCAGTTTTATCACGAATCTAGAATTTTATGGGTAATATATGTTTATTCACCACAAATTTCTTGTTAATAGTGCTTGACCTATGTTGATTCTGAATTTAATTTCAATCATGGAAAAGAAAAAAAAAAAAATTCATGTTATGTTATTGATGAGATTTGAACCTTAAAAATTTTGCTGATTGAAGATAGATCATATTAGCAAGCTTTTCCAAATATTACATGGTAATTTTTAATAATAAATCATTTATCTTTCCAAACATTTTTTTTCCTTAAACACATAATATAAATTGCACAAGATACGTAAAAATTAAAACAATATTAATTAACATGAGACAAAATATTTTTATATATCTACAAAATGAAAAATTTATTGATGATTAAATGCATATAGTATTTTAATTCATCAGAAAATATGGTCCAACAATATGGCAATTTGTATTATTTTCATATTTTTTTTCTAAAGTATTAAATTTGATCATTAAGTTTTATGTATATATTTTTTATTATTATCAATGGTAAAATCTCATAAACAAATAATTGGATTGAATATCCATAAAAGAAATAAACAAATACATAAAAACATGCTAAAAAGCTTGCCAAAATGAAAACAATATATATTTTAAAGTTAATCACATAAAAAATATAAAAATTGGATAAAAAAAGATCGAGCCAATTCCACATCCACTTGACTTTTTTTTTTTTTGTCTTTTTCTTCTTTTTCCTTCTTTTCCAATAAAAGTTAATATTAGTGATGGAAGAAATAGGTACGACCTATACAAGTCAATATAAACGAGTAAGATCCAGACAGAAGTCAACCCCAACCTTCAATACTTGAAAGTCAGACTCACGAAGTCAACAAGGATAGGTGGGCAGCGACCTACTACCTCCGACCTCCTAAATGAGCTCGAGAGAGGTACCACCAGACTTTGGACCACGACTTGATAACTCCTAACTCATGTCATACATCTTCCATGCCACAACCAACTATGCATAACTCCTAGCAACCCCTATGAGCGCGATCTCACAGAAGAGACAGTCGAGACCCTCGATGTCCACGGACCATGGTCAATTCATGAAGTTGGTCTAGAGGTCGGCTAGTGAGCTCGTAGCTCTCGACAGAGACATGAATGGCAAGATATCCCATCCAAGATATCACGTACCCGCAGAGTCCTAATCGGAGAGGTAATTGATTTCTTTTATATAATCAAATCATAATCAGCCTACGGACAAGGAGAACAGTCTTAGGAGAATTAATTACACTTAATTACTCTCGGGATATTGACTGAGGCATCAGAGATTTTCCCCGGGCACAGCCCACCTCCGGCGACCTTCTCTACTTTCGTCTTAGGTTGCAGTCATTGACGTCATCACCGTTTTGGGGTGACCCGGAGTTCACATTTGAGAGCTATCACTTCTGGCGCTGTCTGTGGGAAATCAGACAAAAAGCTTAGCTTTCTTCAATACACAAAACAAACAAAAAAGAGTGATAACTTAATCACAGCCAACATGCGTTCAACCATTGCACCAGGGCAGACCACCTGGCAGGGGGCAGTTGCACACTGGCGAAATGGTGCCTGAAGCCCCACTCTTGGTGGAGAGCAATAACCCAGTCTCGGCTGCACAGTAGGAATTGCCACGATGATCACAATTTGGTCCATCTTGGATTGCCCCAATGAACCCTCTACCTGTACAAGAGAGGCCTGAGCATTGGCACCCTGGTCTTGTTACCAGTGGCAATAATCTCAGGCCACAAAGATCTGGGAGAACATAGATATCAGTTCCAACGAACCTCCTGGAGCAAATGGTGGCAGCCCTGGGGGGAGTCTCTGGTAGGCGAGATCATATGTCCACGGAACGTACTCCAGAACCCTCTTGGAGAATTCACAGCCACCTCAAGGCTAGACAGAACTTTAACAGCCTAGCTGGCCCTTACCTTCAAAAGCAAGGAATGACCTCTGACCTCATGAAGCAGGTCAAGAACTAGGTTGAGAGCAAGAAAGGTCACAGGGGTGGAGAATCTATCTTGTGATCGACCTCAAAGAAACCCTTAACAACGGAAAAGGTTACAACTTAAGGGACAGGCTTAATCGAGTAGCCATGTCATGATGCCAGAGATAGGATCCTGAGTGCAAGGGAGCTCATTACGAACTCCTCTTGGAGTAATGATGCCACCTTGATGAAGCCTGATCAAAACAACAGGCGATAATGCTCAAATTGTAGCCCTCAATCCACTGAGATGAGCAACTCCCACATCCAATTATTAGATGGAAAGCAATTTGGACCTTACGGATCCCTCGACGTTTGTCCATAGCATCTGAACCGCCCGAATGCCACCAGGGTTCAAAGCCCCACACTTGGAGGCAAAATATGATGGCATAGGTGAACCACTGTAGAACATAGACGAATATGTGTCTCTCATGGAAATGTTCTAGTACCTTGACCATGTCAAGAGCCTTTAGGTCAACACTGACCAAAAAAGCCTAGTTCTAGTTCAAAGGCATCCCTGGAGGCAAGCATCTCAAGCTGGACACAGCTAAAAGAGCTATTCTTGAAAAACTATCAGAGTAGCGCGAGGTGTCAAAAAGACATTAACAACCTCTTCAACATCAAGTAGAAGTTTGGAGAGAGTAAAAGAAGCTACTATAGTTGCTTCAATGATGAAGCACTAGAGATTGGGCAGAAGAACGATTCCATTTACATCACTTCCTTCAAACAGGGTACGTTGCCCTTAGGTTGGCCGAGGAACCAGTAAAAACCGTAAAGGAGAAGATGTTGCTCCTAGAAAAGCAGATCAAGGCTAAGGAAACAGAGGTCTAGAAGAAGATCCCTAGCTTAGCCTCAGCCACTGAAAAGACAATAAAGGGTCTCCAAAGAGCCCCCAGTCCTCAAAAAGGGACAGGAAGGACCTCCACTCAAAGGGAGGAACATCAGACAAAAAAAGAATGACCATCCCCGAGCTCGTGACCACTCCTATGAAAACCTCACGAGCTGAAATCTTGGTGGTCATGTAGAAAAGAGGACTCTTGAAGCCTCCAAGACCTCTCAAGAGTCCTGTGGCCAAAAGAGATCCTGCCAAGTTCTGCCAGTACAACAAGGACCACAGTCATCTCATACAAGATTATTTTGACCTCAAACGTGCAATTGAGAGGCTAATCAAGGAGGGCCACCTGCAAGAGTTCTTGTTAAGGAACACGGGACCTGCTAATCCACCTCTAGCAGCCCCCAAGAATCAATGAGCTCCGGTCACTGAAATAAATGCTATTGAAAGAAGGTCAAAGTGAGCTCGAGGGAAGACTCAAAATCCCTAATAGTGTAACTCCAGATCGAAGACTTCCTGGTGTGCAAAATACTGGTGGACACTGGAAATGCTGTGAATGTCCTATACCGGAAGGCATTCGACTAGATGGGTATAGACAAGAGGTCATAGATAAAGTCGGACATAGCTTTGACAAGCTTTATGGCAGCATGACCTACGTGGATGGGATCCTTCGTGTCCCAACTACAGTTCATGCTAACAACAAGGAGGTTGCCGAGGTCATGGATTGGATGGTGGTCGATGCCCCCGAAACCTACAACACAATTTTGGGTAGAAGGGGGGTCATGGACCTAAGAGTAGAAATCTCTCTGCTAACCTATAGCATGAAAATCCAGGTTGGAGATACTAGGATTGTCCTAGGAGGGGACAGACAGCTTGTCACAGAATGTTACATCATTAAAGGTAACAAAGAGAGGTCACCTAAGTTCTAGAAGGAAAATTGCATCAACCTCCCGAATGGGAATGATGACTATAGAATCCAGGTAGTTGGCAGAGGAGGGAAGGTGTTCCTCAACCCAACATTCCCTGAGAAAAGGTTAAAAATCGGAGAGTTATTACCTCCTAAAGTCACAGGGAAACTTGTTGATTCCCTTTAAGAGTACCTAAAATTATTCACCTGGCATCCTAGCGACCTCGAGGTTGTAGACTGAAAAATTGTTGAACATAAGGTTGGTCTCAAACCAGGGGTCAAGTCGGTGAAGCAGAAGAACAGGACCTTTGCTATCGAATGAAAAGAGGTTACAGCTCAAGAAGTCTAAGCCCTTCTTGACTTAGGAATTCTGAAAGAGGTGGTGTACCCGGAATGGTTGGCCAACCAGTCCTGGTCCCAAAGAAAGAAGGGACATGCAGGATATGTGTGGATTTCACCACATAGAATAAATATTGTCAAAAGGACTCCTCCCCACAACAGCCGGATATCAGTGGTTGTGCTTCTTATAGGCATATAAGGGGTACAGTAGATCCCATTGGCAAAGGAAGACATGGAAAAGACCTCGTTCATCACAAAGGTCAGAACATATTGCTACACAAAAATGCATCTGGCTTGAAGAACTCAGGGGCAAAATTCCCATGAGCTATGCATAAGGTGTTCAAAAACTAGCTCGAGAGGAATATAGAGGTCAAGGTGGATGACAATGTGATCAAGTCCAGAACGTTTGAGGATTTTATTGACAACATCAGGGAGACTTTCTAGACCCTGAAGGCTGCCCACATGAAGCTCAACCTAGAAAAATGCACCTTTAGAGTTTTGGCAGGGAAATTCTTAGGCTTCGTGATATTAGAAAGGGGCATTGAGGCCAATCGGGACAAAATAAAGGCACTGATAGAAATGGACCCTCCTCGGAACATCAAAGAAGTAGCTTGATACAAAAGATGGCAGCATTGGGACGCTTTATCAACAAAATGGCAGGCAAAGGAGAGAAATTCTATGAGGTCATCAAAAAGCCAAAGGACTTCTAGTGCACTGAGGACTATCAAGCAGCTTTTGGCATGCTAAAAGAGTTCATGGGAAAACCACCTCAGCTTGTCTCTTTGAGGTCTGGGGAGGAGATCTTGATGTACCTTACTGCAACAGAAAAAGTGATCAGCTCAATGCTATTGGTTGAAAGGTTAGGTTTACAATTCCCCATCTATTATGTAAGTCGATTGCTTAGAGGTCTCGATGTTAGATATTCGAACCTCGAAAAATTTTTGTACCTCATTATTGTTACCTCGAGGAAATTAAAGCCGTATTTTGAAGCTTACCCGATAAGAGTATTAACCAATTTATAGCTAAAGCAAGCTTTATCCAAACTTGAGCTGTCAGGCAGAATAATGAAGTGGTCTCTTGGAGAATCTAGATATCAAATTAAATTTGAGCCAAGGAAAGCAATCAAAGCTCAAGCTCTCTCAAACTTTGTAGAAGAATGTACAATTGCTCCACTAGAGCTCACAAGCACCAGTGAAAGTAACGTCTAGATAATGTATATAGATGGTTGCACGGAAAAAGAAAATTTAGGTGCAGGAATAGTACTGATCTGCCCTGTGGGAGTGAGAATTCCTTACTCTATGAAGTACAACTTCCCAAACTCAAATAATGAATTCGAATTTGAGGCTCTCTTAGGAGGTCTAAGACTTTTAAGAGCTCTCAAAGTGCAAAAATTGCATGCTAAAACAAATTCACAAGTTATGGCCATGAAGCTAGAGAGGATAGCATGATCAATTATTGCAAAAGAGTAAGGGATATCACATCTAAACTTGAGCATCTCATCATCAGCACATACCCAGAGAACAAAATGTAGAGGCAGATGCACTATCAAAAGTCTATAGAGAAATATCTAGGATAAATGTGGAGCTACTGGTGGAACAGTTATGCTCTCCAAGCATAAACGAAGACGAGAGCTTGGTTATAGAGGATTAGGCAGACTAGAGATATGCAATCTACAAATTCCTCAAGGATGGCGACCTCCCACAAGACCCTAAAGAAGGTGGCCAAGTGCGAAAATGGTCACCTTGCTACGTCCTGATATGAGATGACAAGGTGTACAGGAGGTCATATACTTGGCCGTTACTAAAATGTCTAAGTTAAGGAGAGGGACAATACGTTATTGAAGAGGTACACAGTGGAATATGTGGATCACACATAGGAGCAAAGACCGTGGCCAAGAAATATTGGCCCTCAATGATTTCAGACATTGAGAAGACCATACAAAAATGCATGAGCTGCCAATTGCATGGGAACAAATCACATGTGCCACCAGCGAGTTATTAGTCCATCAACGCATCAGTGCCTTTTGATATTTGGGGTATTGACATTCTAAGACCCTTCCCGAAATTTAGTGGGGGGTGTTCAGTTCCTAATAGCTGCCGTGGAGTACTTCACTAGATGGGTTGAGGTAGAGCCAATAGGAACCATCTCATCACCAAAAGTCCAGTCTTTTTTTTGGAGAAACATTATGCGCAGGTTTGGGATTCCCCGAGCTATAATTTCAAGCGATGGAAGACAGTTCATTGGCGACCCGTTCAAAACATTCTGCGAGAATTTGAACATTAAATAGAGGTTGACCTCTGTAGCCCATCCCAAAGCTAATGGGCTTGCTGAGGTCACAAACAGAACCATTCTGGAGGGACTCAAGAAGAGACTCACCTAGCTTGAGAAAGAGGGTCGCAAACCTGCATGGCTAGAAGAAATTCCAAGCATTCTATGGGCATACAGAACAACACCAAGAAAAGCTATTGGAGAAACACCATTCAACCTATGCTTTGGTGTAGAGGCAGTGATGCCAGTCGAGATTGGAATGAAGTCTCTTAGACTGGTTGAATACAATTCCGTCTTAAATGAGGGGGAGAGAAGGGCAGACCTTGACCTTCTTAAAGAGGTCAGAAACAAAGCAATGGAAGCTAATAGAAGCTACAAAAGGCAAGTCACAAATTTTTAAAACAACGAGTGAAAACAAGACCTTTCACAGTTGAAGAAATGGTCCTCAAAAGGTCAGATGTTCGCAAACAAGGTTAATTGACCAAGCTGCAAGAAAGCTAGAAATGACCTTATATAGTCTAAGAAGTCCACAAAGGAGGGAGCTAAAAGCTCGTTGATCTCGAAGGAACACAACTCCTGAGACCTTGGAACATTTGCCATCTAAAGAAATTCTATGCCTAAAGCTACTCAAACATTGCAGACCTCGCAAACTCATTAATTTAGCTAGACATTATCCTAAAGGACCTTGCTAAAATGCAATGAGGCCCTAGCAATCACTTCAGCTTAGTTTGAGCAAGACATGAACTAAAGATAGGTTTTTCTTTATAAAGCTTATCAAGACCTCATTTTATGTTATTTCCCTCAAGTTCAAGGTGCCAAAGCAGCGACAGAATACTTAGCAGAAAAATGTAAATTGGGAAAAAATAAAGCTGTTATGAAAGCAGAGGCCACAACCAGACCTCTAGAATATTCAGTACAGTGCAGTGTAGAAATCTAAAGAGTTGAAGTCCTATTCTATTACAAAATAACTTCTTTGGCTGACGATGGACCAGAGGAACATCATCCTCACCAGCTTTTCCAACTTGAGCCAAGACCTCAGCAACTTCGACCTCCTAATGAGAAGCTTGATTCAGATTATCTTGATCCAAGGGAAGAGGAGTGAGCAACTTTGGACGGGAAAGTGTGGCATCAAACTCAAGGTTTGTATTCAAATCTGGGTAACGCTTCTAAAAGTTGTCTATCACCTCAACGTACAACCACATCATCTGAGGTCGCATTAGAGCCTCCACATAATATTGGAAGGCAGGGATCGCCTCAAGCTTCGCTATGCTGAGCTTGCCATTTTCATCATAGAGGCCTTGGAGCTCCTCCAGTTTGGCTTGAAACTCTTCAATGCTCTCCTTCTACTGGGTGCCAAAGTCAATTTGCTAAAAAACCCTCTTTTGAGCTGCCTTCAGATTCTCAGACATGGGTAGGCTGTTGGTCCTAGTTTCATCAATCTCCTTTGTACATTCGGAGAGAAGTTTGGCTGACTTGTTAGAAGAGGCGTTTGCCATCCTAGTAGAAAGCACAAGGAGGATGTGATTCTACAAAAAAGAAAAGAGAGGCGAGCATTGGTGTCCTGGAGCTCAAAAATAAGAGAGGCGAACTCTTGACACTCTTTGGCCTTCTCAACCTGCATCCTCAGGTGCTCGCCAAGGAGGATGTGATTCTACAAAAAAGAAAAGAGGTCAATATCAAAATAAAAATTGGACAAGATCAATTGCGAGCTTACAGGAGGTAACAGGAACTCACGACAGTATGAAGGGAAGAACTGAATCTATCAATCTCCTCATCTGTCAGTTGCCGGTAGATCTCCTGGTCAACTGAAGGAGTACACTCCATCAGAAAGGAATGGGAATTGGTCCATCGGAGTAAAGAGTCAGAGGCCTCCATTGCGAGATCTGGGACTCATCTTGTTGTCTCCTTAGTGGAATGAGTGTCCAGGGCAGCAATCCCCAACCTTTTAAAAGGGTCTGTGACCTCTTCAGTGCGTAGCCTGGGAATCGGAGGTTATTGGAGCCTTCCTCTTAGCAGCAAAACTAGCTGGCTAGGAAGAAGGTGAGGAGGATGAAGATGGAATCTTGATGGGCTTGTCAGATGACTTCATCCTAGCAACCCCTGAGCTTCGTTTAGAGGCACCCCGAGTCTTTTCAACTACCACCTGTCGCCCCTTGCCTTAGGGAACAGGAATGTTAGCAATAGGTGCTGCCGCAAAAGAAACATCAACAGTGCCCCGAGCTCCACCAGAGGGAGCCTGTGAAGGTGTAGTCTTGAAAATCCAAAAGGTGGTCCTCATTTCTGCCAAGACTGAGAAAAAGAAGAATTGTCAACAGAGAATCATGAGTAGTTAAAAGCAAAAGTTAATTAGAGATAGAAAAGCTCCCTACCAAAGGGGGATATCCCCAAAGCTCCCTTGACTGAAGGGAGGTCGAGCTCTGCTAGGCTCCTTAGCCCAGCAGGATGAAGGAGAGTTTCAGGCCAGATTGGGGTGGTACTCCCGACCTTGACTCTATCAGACCTGGGTAGATCAATTTAGAAATCCCTATGCTTGATTTGGTCATTGGAAAAAATCAGGGAGCTCATTGAAGAATGAATGGTTCAAGTTTGACTCCGGGTATTGCTCAGACAAAACTAAATGACTTGGAAGACGAGCAAAGAAGAAGAAGCTTTTCCATTCCCCTGATAAGGACTGAAAAGGACCTACTAGTTTGTGCCTAGGGTTGAACTGGAGATACCTTTTGGAAGATTTAGAGGCCGAGGAGACACCTAACTTATGAAAACTCCTAAAGAGCTCCAGAGAAACTAGAACCCTGTAAAGATGGTAGGTCGCTATGACAACGACCACGATTCGAAGGGATTTGGAACAAGCTACAGTAGGGGAAAATCCCAGAAGTGGGCAATGTTGATTAACAGGAGACGAAGAAAAGGAAGGAGGATGCCTCCACTGAGGCTAGAAAGATAAGTGACTACACGTCCCTCGCTCCTATTGTAGGGGCGCTCGTCCTCCACAGTAGCGACTATTTCGCCTTTCCCCAGCCCCAACTCCCCATTGATGTCAAAAATACTAGTAGGGTCAAAATCAAGACAGTTCTTTTGAAAAATCCTTCTCTTTAATATAAAAAGAGTCATGAAGATTATTTTTAAAAAATTGTTTTAAAAGGTTATGCAAGATTCAAAATCAAGTTTTCAAGCT
>JAOXNR010049838.1:0-15280 GCA_028571225.1 Parsonsia alboflavescens | reverse complement strand
CCCCCCCCCCCCCCCCCAAAAAACATAATTATAGTATAATATGATGGTGTTTTAAAAAAAAAATAGTTTGGGGCAATTGTCCCCACAAGTCCCTACATATACATCCGTTCTTGATTCGATCTTATTATGATTAAACCCATATTAATTTTGAAAAAGACAATCATAATCATCCAAAAAATAGAAAATTCCTCCAAGCCTTAACATCTTTTCCTTCAAGTTAGGATGCCCATCTTCTAAATCTTGAATCTTCTTCTTCAATAGGTCCTCAATTACAGGTGTTGAATGATAACAAAGTTTTCCAACCAACAATTAGTTTTTGTCTTTTTGAGACTACAAAAGGTAGTGAAGGTAGTTCTTGTTCTTGTCTTCTTCAATAGGTCCTCAATTACTGGTGTCTCTTTGTCTTGAATCCATATCTGCTGCTGTGGGAGTGGGAAGTACCCATCGACAGTATTGGTGACCATCATGACAATTTAGGATTTTGGGGAGTAAATGATAAGTTGGTAAATTTATAACTTTGGAGGGTATTTATGTAATAAAATTGTTATGGATTGGACTTTAAAGTCCTGAACTTTAACGAATCCTTTATAATATATGGTTTAGTCAAAGATTCTTTAGAAAAATTATACATGAGTAATCTTTATATGTTTTTAATTAACAATAGCAGATTGCAGATATACTTTGTCAAAAACAAATATGGTGTCCTTACTTGTCCAATGCCTCTCTTTGATTTAAAGCTTCCCCTTCCAAATGACTGATAAATTCATTACTCCTACCATTTCAAAATAACTATCACTCACGACTCGTTTGAGAGAAAAGACTTGGAGGGAAGAGAAGGAAATTGGAAAGAAGGTAAGGCAATCAGTTTCCTTTGGAAGTTTTTCCGATTAGAAAAGAAGAGAACTTGAGAGAAATGGGAAGAAGAGGGATTACCTGTAGAAGTGATTCTTCATCCGCCCAAACCCCAGCAGAAAGAGAAGGATACACTGCTACTTAATTGTATTATTGTAAAAATAACCCATCATTTCATTTCATTTTAAACTCCCAAACGAAATAATACATTTCTTTTATTTCTTTACATAAACATTCAAACAACTTCAAATACAATTTCTTTTCTTCCCCCACATTTTCTCTCCTCTCTTAACATCAACCTTCTCTTCTTTTCTCTTCCTTAAAACTCTCAAACTAGTTAGTTGTTAAGGTTGTTTTTGAAGAAATTAAAGTAATTTTACCATCTGAAGATAAAATTGCCCCTCATTTTACCATCTTCTCTCTTATTGGTAAGTTGGTTATTGGAAACATAGAAACAATAAATTGGTTCTAAATGAAATGAAACGGAAAATTGACTAAGAAAGGTAGTATAGTAAATTATTATTATTTTGCATTAAATATGTAAATGACAGTTAAAAATTAAAAAAATAAAAATAAAAAAGCCCCCCCTTAAATGACATCATTTCGAAACGGAGAATTCCATAGTCGTAATGTGCAAAATAGCAACGTAGACTGTGGAGCCTAAATTAACAAAGGCCCAGTCCACAGGAAATAAAATGGAGCATTAGCACAGTAGTCCAAGCCTGTCATAAATAACTTAAGTTGATTCAGAAACACAAACGAGAAATGTCAATCATAAAAATAATAATAATAATAAAAAGAAAAAAAAAAGAAAAAAGAAAAAAGAAATTTGGATACAGAAATTAGGATCTAGAGAATTAACTTTTATTTAATATTTTATTAACCCATATTTGGATGATATGAAAAAATAATACATAAAGTATATGCTAATCATAAGACTTATGGACTATAAAATATACAACCTCAATTCAATTAGACATACCCTAAATGTGAAAGTGTGTTAAACTGGACTTCCAAGCATTCCATGTGTTACAAGAATTTACGAGAAGTTCTGTCCGATTTCCTCCCTCTCTTGGCTTGTTTTTTCCACCTTTACTTCATGCTTTGAATGGCCATTACTTTGTGTGAAAATAAAGCCCAAAATTAATTACACTTATTTAATTTGTTTTATTCTCTGGCCTATAGATTTTGAGTTTAAGAAAAGAAAGAAAGAAAACCCATTAGGACTTTTAATATCCCTAACTCATGTTAGGAAGTTCTGGAGAAGAGCGGAAGTTGAGCAAGACAGGAGTGGGTGCTTTTGAATTATCTACGGATTAGAGATAAGATTTTTTGATTATTTCTTCTTTTAATATTTCATTTTAGAAAATTATGGGGTAGAATTATACCGCTTTTTCAGTCACCGGTTGACGTCTGATGACGTTCCAAAGGCAATATTGGTATCAGAAGATTCCTCTCATCAAGAGGAATCCATAGGATTTTGAATCCCTCAATTATGATACGTAGATGGAAAGTTATGAATTTTTAAAGATTTTAAAAATTTTTTATTAATCGTGATTCAGAGGTATTTTTTTGGGTTAATAACTCATAAACCGTAGGTTAGCTTTATGCAAATTTTTTATATATTTGTAGCTGGTAATAAGAGCTTTTTACAGGTATATAAATTCGTCCACTATGACTTTTGGATTATAAGATATGAGATTTCAAAGCATGGTTTATGTTTTTGGAAATTTAAGGAAGACGGAATAGTATTTTGGAGCGAAGCCCAGTCTTGACTAGGAATTGTTTGGGTGAGTGCAGCACACAGGATTGTTATGAAATTTTGAGGGAGTGTATTTTATATCATATTCTATTTTCTGACAAAATTTCATAATTTTTGGAGTTTCCGATTATTTTACATGATTTTAGAAAAATATAAATCGTTATGGAGAGTAAGGATGTTTTAAAAGAATGAAATTTCCCAAAATTTCTCAAAAATTATATTTTAATAAGAGGGTTTTTAATTTAGAATTTCAAAACATAACTCTCTTAAATGTATTTTTAACATATTTTTCTAAATGTTAGAAGATTGTGAAAGAAAAATTATAAAATAACTCATTTTAAATTATTTTAGCAAATTTTTACAGCTTTTCAGAAATATCTAAGTTGGGATGGAATGGTAGAATTTCATGCATTGAAATAGAGAGTATTTTCTATATCTAATAACTATTTGTTTTTATATTAGATTATTGATTTTTGAAGTGGAGGTTATTTTGGATTGGAGTGGTGAGTTAAGTGACTTAATCTTACTAGTTCCTTTTACAAAATGTGATTTTGTAATGTTTTACCTAAAAGCATTTTCATGTTATAAATATTTTTTTCTACACTTGTTTTTATTGTAAAAATGGATCTAGAGTTTTTGGTAATTAAATGATTTAGGTTTCTTGGATGACTGTGATTTGTGAACCCGTGCCTCAGGGAATTATACTAATAACTAGACTTGGGATCTATTGCGGTTAACGGAATATTGTGATTGTGAAGCTCAGGTCATTGTGATTTTGGGATTGTGATTGTGATTGTGACAGCTTGAAAACAAACTAAAAGAATTGTTTTGATAGGGGGTGTTTGGAAATGAGATTTGGAATAAATGATCGTATTTGAATTATTTGTTTGTGTAATAAACCCACTCTAGAGTTTTGATTATTTCGGTATATTTAAAAGAGAAACTGTTTTGAAATATTTGATCCATGTATTAGTGAGATTTTGTTACTTATTGGGCTTGTAGTTCATAAATTTTCTTTTTCTTTTTACCCACATTTTTCAAGTTATTTGGATTATGCCTAAAGGAGATTTTGAGTTGAAGAATTATGGAAGACTTGATTTTGTTATTGTTTATAGATTGTCAGAGTTTCATATTAAGTTTGAATTAGTTGTTGATTCATTTTATAGAATTATGGGTATAAGTTTTGGAATACTTTGTTATTTTGATTTGGGTTTTTGTATTTTGTATTTTTAAATGTTCAAGATGGATTTGGACTTCTAATATAACCTTGCATATCCATGAGTTTCTCATGGGTGTGAGGCGTTGTCATGTCTTGAGCTTGAACTTGGGGCTTGACACTTTTCACACGTCTTGGATATCTTTTAGACACTTTCAAACATGTATTCAAGCCTTCTAATTCCTCAACAAATCAACATTCTTGAATACACTCCAAAGCATATCAGCTTGGGGTTCATCTTCAAGCCTAAATATTTCTTCAAACATGGCATCAACATCAACTTGTTCTTCTTGTTGTGCATCAATGCCTTCACTCCCTTCTTAACTCTTGCAACAACATACTTGTATTTGGAATACAATTCTTTATATATGAACTTCATTGCATGGGACATGTATTCCTTTAGGTAATTTCTTGAAATATGGGTCCTATAAGCAATCTTCCTTCTATGAACGACACCTTTAAAGTATTCCTCCTTTGATGGCATCCTATTTGATCTAACTTGTGCTTGTTTGGCTCCTTGATATCCATTAAATACCTAGCATCCTCACTAGGCCATGCATTAGCTTAGAACCATAACCATGCTCTGATACCTACTGTCATGAAATGCAACTATGGGCATGGTAGCACCCACGGCCAACTACTGATATGCCAAGTTGATAATGGTATTTAGGCCCATCTTTATCGATACATATCATAACCATACATAATCCTGATATGGGATGGGGCATCACAAAATAAATTGACATTTTTGAAATGGCTCATCCTACATCGGGATTATGTATGGTCATAATATGTATTGAAAAGTATGGGCTTAAGTATCCATTGTCTTCTTTGGATATTCATTTTGTCATAGCGAGAACAATTTCCAAATAGTTGACCATAGGTGTTGTTAGGCTCGTAATCACATTTTGCGTCCTTGGGTCCGAGGCCTGACAGTTCTCCTCTCTAGAAAAAATTTAATGGAGTATGGTGACTGTTGATATGTGATACAATGAGTACTGTTCGGCCCATTGTCAAGTTTCAAGCCCAAGGATTCGGGGCTTAACAATTGGTATCAGAGAATGGTTATGGTTCTAGCTAATGTATGGGCCCAGCGGAAGCGTTAAGTATTTAAGAAGGGATGATTGTGATATCCAGTCTCACATCGAAAATATGTATGGTTTTGTATGTATTGATAAGCATGGGATTAAATAATCATTCTCAACTCAGGATATCCATTTTGTCATAGTGAGAATGCTTATCCAGTAATTAGTCGTAGATGTACTAGTCCTATTGATGGGTGAAACGAGCACGGCCAGGATTACTCAGCCTAAACGGGCAGGACCCAGACTAAGGTCAACCCAAATGGGTCAGAGGATCCCATGCCTTCAATACCTGAAAGTCAAACTCACACAGTCAACAAGGATGTGTTGGCAAATAACTAGCCACCACCGACCTCCCAGGTTATAGACTTGGAGGTCACCGGCCTCCCAAATGAGCTTGAGCTGAGGTCTTGCCAGATCCCGACTTCGACCTGGCAAGCTCCTATCCGAATCATAAATCTTCCATGCCACGACCACAGGTGTGCGACTCCTAGTCACTCCAAAGAGCCAAGGATCACTTGGCGTGACCTCACCAGAAGAGATGTTTGAGTTTCTCAATGTCCACAGGAAGGGCGTGAAGTTGGACTGAAGGTCGGCTAGCGAGCTCGTGGCTCTCACAAAGACGTGAATGGCACAGTCCGGCCCATCCCAAAAATGTCCCGGCCAACCAAACGCTGGTGCAAGAGGGGCCGCAGGGGACACACCCAAATCTCACTGCAAATGGCAATAACTTCAGGCCACAGAAATCTGGAGGAATCTAGGTATCCATGTCGGCAAACCTAATGGAATGAATGGTGGCTACCCTGGACTAAATCTCAAGCAGAAGAGATTACATTTCCACTGGGCATACTCTGACGCCTTCTCGAAAAGAAACTCAACCACCCAGGATCCAAACCAGGCATACTCAGTCGGACAGGTTTTCGCCCTCACAGACAAGGACTGACCCCCTGCGCAATGACGCAGGTTGAGAAGTAGGTCGGCTAGAACAAAGGTCACGAGGGGCAAAGACTTTACCTGTGACCGACCTCAATGAGACCCCCAATAATCAAAGGGGGTATGACCTAAGCGATAGGCTCAATAGAGCTGCCATCTCCAGAAGCAAAGGACAGGATGCAGCCCCTGAAGAGCAGGGGAGCTCGCTACGAACTCCACTCGGGGTGAAGATACCACTTTGTCGTAGCTTGATCGAAACGATAGGCAAAAACGCTAAAAGGGTAGCCCCCAACCCACTGAGGAGAGCATCTCTCTCAACCAATCAGGAGCAAAAAAGCACTGTGGACCTAACCGTGCCCTCGCCATAGTCCACATCATCCAAATAGCCAAGATGCCTTCAGACTTCAAAGCCCCACAACTGGAGAAAAAATATGATGGTACTGGGGAGCCACAACATGGAGATGTTTGAACACCCCAACCACGTCAAATGCAGAGCCTTTAGGTCCATGTTGACCAAAAAGGCCCAATCATGGTTCAAGGGAATCCCTAAGGCAAGCATCTCAAGCTGGCCACAGCTGAAAGAGTTGTTTCTAAAAAACTATCAGAGCTGCATGAGGTGTGAGAAAAATATCAACGACCTCTTCCTCATGAAATAGAAGGTTGGTGAGAGCACCCGGAGCTATTACAATCGTTTTAGCTACAAAGCAGTGGAGATCGAGCAAAAGAATGATGCCATCTAGATCATTGCATTCAAGTAAGGGTTTCAAGGTGGGTACGTTGCCCTCAAACTGGCCGAGGAGCCAATAAACACTATTAAGGAGCTGCAGATGCTCTTGGAAAAGTTAATCAAGGCTGAGGAAACCTCGGTCCAAAAGAAGATCCTGGGCTTCACCTAAGCCACAGATAGAGACAACAGAGGACATCTAACGAGTCCTCAAAAAACAAACTGGGATAAGAAAGAAACCCACCCCAAGGGGGGAACCTCTGACAAAAGGAGAAGGACCATCCCCAACCTCGTGCCCACATCACTCAAGATATCACGAGCCAAGGTCATGATGGTCACAGAGAAGAGAGGCCTTCTCAAGCTACCCAAGCCCCTCAAGAGTCTTGTGGCCAAAAAAGATCCGGCAAAGTTCTGCCACTATCACAAAGATCACGACCATCTTACGGAGGATTGCTTCAACCTCAAACATGAGATTGAGAGGGGTATAAAAGAAGGCTAGCTACAAAATTTCCTGGCCAAAAATGCAGGGCCTGCAAACTCTCCACCAGCAGCCCCACAAAATCAAATGGCCCCAGTCGGCAAAATAAATGCCATCTAGAAGAGATCGAAGCAAGCTCGAGGGGCAGATTCAAAACCCTTAACGATGTCACTCTAGATCAGGGACTTCCTAGTAAGGAAAATCCTAGTAGACACCAGAAGTACAATCAATGTCCTCCATTGCAAGGCCTTTAGCCAAACGGGGATCGACAAAAGCTCACTATAGAAATCCGACACTACACTGACTAGTTTCAATGGCAATACAACCTACACCTAAGAGTCCCAACCACAGTCTGGCTACACAGCAAGGAAGTCCCAACCATACTTGGCTACAAGGGGGTCATGGATCTAAGAGCAGAGATCTCCTTGCTCGGCTACAGCATGAGAATGCAGGTCGGAGAGGTTTGGATCACCCTTGAAAGAGATAGGAAAATGGCTGCAGAGTGTTACCTAGCTAAGGATAACGAAGACAGCTCCCTAGAGCCCAAACAAGAGGAGGGCATTGACCTCCTAAAAGAGGATCACCACCTCAGAATTCAGGTAGCCAAAAAGGAAGAGAAAGTTTTCCTCAACCCTAAAATCCCTGAGAAAGGGATTAAAATCGAAGAGCTCCTGCCCTAGTTGGTGGATTCCCTTGAAGTAAATATGAAAATCTTCACCTGGTAGCCCAGCGACATCGAAGGAGTTGACCTAACCATTGCAGAACAAAAGGTGGGGCTTAAGCCAAGGGTCAAGCCGGTGAAGCAAAAGAAGAGGACCTTTGCCCCTAAGCGCAATGAGGTCACAGCAAAGGAAGTCAAAGTTCTTCTTGACGCTGGGATTCTAAAAGAAGTGGTGTACCTAGAATGGCTGGCCAATCCTGTGGTGGTACCGAAGAAGGAGGGGACATGGAGAATGTGTGTAGACTTCACCAAGCAAATTTTGCCAAAAGGACTCCTACCCCTTCCTGACATTGACCAGATGGCAAACTCCATAGCCGGATACCAGTAATTGTGTTCCCGCGACGCATACAAAGGGTACCACCAGATTCCAATGGCCCTTGTAGACATGGAAAATACCTCTTTCATCATAGAGGTTGGGACTTACTGCTACACCAAGATGCCCTTCGGTTTGCATAATGCCCGGGGTAGAATTTAAATGAGCAATGCACAAGGTCTTCAAGAAGTAGCTCGGACGGAACATTGAGGTCTATGTGGACGACATAGTTATCAAATCCAAGACCTCCAAGGATTTCATAGAAGACATCAGGGAGACCTTTCAGACCCTGAAAGCTGCTCACATGAAGCTGAACATGAAAAAATGTACATTCGGGGTCTCTACAGGAAAGTTCCTAGGCTTCGTGATCTCGGAGCGAGGTATTGATACCAACCTAGAAAAAATCAAAGCTCTGCTGGATATGGAACCTCCTAGAAACCTCAAAGAAGTACAGAGCCCAGTAGGAAAAAAGGCAGCTCTAGGGCGCTTTATCAGCAAGAGGGCAGACAAAGGACAAAATTTTATGATGTCATAAAAAAGCCAAAGGACTTCTAGTGGTCTGAAAGCTGTCAAGAAGCGTTCATCAAACTGAAGATCTTTCTGGGTAAACCTCCTCAACTTGTCTCCTCGAGATCAGGAGAAGAAATATGTATGTTCCTAACTGCAACAGAAAAGGCAATGAGTTCGGTATTGATAGTAGAAAAGTCAGGTCAGCAATTTTATATTTATTATGTTAGCCATTTACTTTGAGGTGCAGAGACTAGATATATGGACCTCGAGAAATTTCTGTACCTCTTCATTATCACCTCAAGGAAATTAAAGCCATACTTTAAAGCTTGCCCCATAAGAGTCCTAACCAATTTACCTCTGAAACAAGCTCTGGCAAAGCCTGAACTCTCAAGCATGATGATGAAGTGGTCCCTCGAGCTCTCTGGGTACCAGATTCAATTCGAGCCAAGGAAGGCTATCAAAGCTCAAGCCCTCTCAGACTTCATAGAAGAATGTACCAGAGCTCCACTGGAGCACACGGACACTTGTGAAGGTAATATTTGGACCATGTTCACGAATGGGTCTACAAAAAAGGAAAATTCAGGCGTGAGGATTATACTGATCAGCCCTGGGGGAGTGAGAATCCCTTACTTTGTGCAGTACAACTTCCCAATCTCGAGCAATGAATCCAAATATAAAGCTCTCTTAGCAGGTCTAAGGCTTATAAGAGCTCTCAAAGTGCAAAAATTGCACGCCAAAACAAATCCGAAAGTTGTAGTCAGCCAAGTAGTTGGAAAATACGAAGCAAGAGAAGACAACATGATCAAGTATCTCAAAAGAATAAGAGACATCATATCAAAACTTGACTAGTTTCTCATTGAATAGATTCCCAGAGAGCAAAACTCAGAAGCAGACACATTGTCCAAGGTCTACCGAGAGGTAGCTAGAACCATTGTCGAGCTACTTGTGGAGCAATTACACTCTCTTAGCATCGATCAAGAGGAAAGTTCGGTCATAGAGGATCAAGCAGACTGGAGATACCCAATCTTCAGATTCCTTAAACATGGCGACCTTCTCGATTACCAGAAGGAAGCTCGCCAAGTTCAGAGATGGGCACCTCGTTACATCCTAATTGGAGATGACGAGGTATACAGGAGGTTATATACATGGTCGTTGCTGAAGTGCTTAAATCCTGGGGAAGTCAAATATGTGATTGACGAGGTACATAGTGGCATATGTGGCTTTCCTATCGGGGTAAAAACTCTCACCAAGAAGATCCTGCGGATGGGATATTATTGGTACACAATGGTCGCTGACATTGAGATAACCATTTAGAAATGTACGAGTTGTTAGTTGCACGGGAACAAATCACATCTCTTACTTGTGAAATACCAACCAATCAATGCGTTAGTGCCATTTGACATATGGGGAATTAAAATCCTTGGACCCTTCTCAAAAGGAGTGCCGGTGCCAAATTCCTAATAGTTGCTGTGGAATACTTCACTAGATGGGTTGAAGTAGAGCCAATGATGGTGATCTTATCCTAAATGGTTTAATCGTTTGTGGTGAGAAGTATTATATGCCGATTTGGGAACGCTTAAGCCATCATTTCAGACAATGGCCGGCAGTTTACTAGTGACCTATTCAAAACCTTCTGCGAGAATCTTCACATTGAGAAAAGATTGACCTCCGTGGCTTACCCTCAAGCCAACAGGCTAGCAAAAGTCACAAATCGAACAATCCTAGAAGGACTAAAGAAAAGGCTCACTGAGCTCGAGAAAGAAGGTCGGCACGTAGACTGGCCAAATGAGATCCCAAATATACTATGGGCACATAGAACCATACCTAAAAAGCCATTGGAGAAACTTCATTTAGCTTGTGCTTTGGAGCAGAAGCGATAATGCTAGTTGAGGTCGGAATGAAGTCTTCAAGATTGACCGAGTACGACTCAATCTTAAATGAGGGGGAGAGAAGGGTAAAGCTCGACCTCCTCGATGAAGTCAGAAAGAAGGCAATCAAGGCAAATAGAACCTACAAAAGCAGGTAAAGAATTTTTTCAATAAAAGAGTAAAAGAAAGACAAGAAAACGAGGTCAGATATGGTCCTCAAAAAGGTCAGATATTGGTAAACAAGGTCAATTGACCAAGCTGCAAGAAGGCTGGGAAGGTGACGCAGTACAAGTAGACAAGCAAGATCAAGATTGCTTAATAATATTTCCTTAATTAGATAGAATTTTATTTAGAAACTTGTTTTACTTTTTTTATTATTTTCTTCCTAATTTTCTTTATTTCCTAGTCTGATTAGAAAAATAGAACTTAGCTTTAGTAGTTTACTTGGTTTCTATTTCCTAGTCTGATTAAGAACATAGAACTTCTACTATTATAAATAAGGATGAATGCCTAAGAGTTAAGGAATTCAATCTACTATTAATAATATTTCAGAGTTTTTCTCTCTTTTCTTGTGAACTCAATTATTTTCTTCTTTCTTTCTCGTCCTTTAACTACTTTATATTGATGTTTAATTATAGGAGAAGAATTCTATTTTTGTAGTCTTGACTTCTAACAAGTTTAGAAGTTAGATTAACGAAAAGCCTCAAATTTTGATGGATTATCCAAAGTTTGAGTTTTCTCCGAAATTGTTGTTGTCGTATTGTTCACCGATTACTGTTCCACCGTATTGTTCATCATTCACTGTTCGTTGCACTGTTCATAGTACTGTTCATCAGTTACTGTTCGTCGCATTTACTGTTCATTCGAATAAAAGTTACAATTTTTTTTGAGTTCCTGTTATTAGATTTCTTACAGAATTCCTTAATCCTCAACCCACCACATCCACCTGTGTCGGAAAGACCCAACCTAATCCAAGAAGTCCACAAGGGAGGAAGCTATAAATTAGCTGATCTCGAAGGAAGATAACTCCTGAGACCTTAGAAGGCTTGCCACTTGAAAATTTTCTATCCCTAAAGGTCATTGGAGACCTTATAAACCTATTGCACCTCACAAAGGTCCATGGCAACATCGGAACGTTCGACAACAACCTCAATGTTAGCTTCAACAAGCTCAGCATAGATTAAAGCTAAGTTTTTAAAGCTTATGTAGGAATTGTGCCTGTGTTAAATGTCTGATTGAGAGGCAGTTCAATTATACAATTATGAGATTGCTAAAAGATTATGAGTATAGAATTCAAAGATGTTGCTCCAAGCGGTGATGGAAAATACTGTGCAGTTGTATAAAGGCAAAAAATAAAGTAGAAGGCCACAAACAAAACCCTACGAAGTATTCAGTGCTTGGAAAGAACAAATAATAATAAGGACATCAAAACGGGAAATTTGAGACAGTCCGGGGGGTGATAGCACGGAGTTATTTCCGAGCCGGACGCTGCACTAGAAGGATATCATCTCGGTCATCCTCCTCCTCTACTGGGATACTAACAAGAATGAAACTGCTGGGAGGAGTTGGGGCTGAAGTGCTTGTCGAGCAAGCTAACAGCATGGTCAAACAGGGAGCAACTAAGAACAAATGAAGAGACTTGAGAAAAGGTCAAATACCTTCTACTAAGAAGGCATTCAAAGACGGGGAAATATTCTCACAAAGTAATCTGAACCTAGAAAAATGGGAATACCTTCGGGAGAAGCCATGGCACAGGGAGTGATGTCAAGAACCTTCTCATGCCCAACAATGACCTCCATGATCTCTTTCCAATTAATAGAAGGAGCTTCCCTTGCCTCGTTGACTTGGGCCAAAGACTCAGCTGTGGCCATCTCTTCAAGAGAGGCTGTCTCCTAGTCCTCCATTTCCTGGGGCAGGGAAGCAACCAACCCTGGGCGGTAAAGACTAGAATCGGTTTCAGGTGTGGTCTTCATCCCAAGGTTGCGCTCCCTAAGTTCATCCACGATCCCAGTATACTGAGACATCAGCTGAGGCCCTAGTAAGGATTGCTCGAACTCTTGGAAAGCAAGGACCTTCACCAACTTCTCCATAGAAAGGAAGCCCTCCTCGTCGCAAACCCCCTGGAGGTCCTCCAGCCTGGCCTCAAGCTCATTGTTATGCTCCTCCTGCTCAGCCATTTTCTTCTCAGCCGTATCCAGCGCCTTGGATAAACTATCACTGGCAGTAGTGGCTTCAGCTTAAAGAAGTGCTTGGAAGACTCAAGTGAGGTATAGAGGTCAGTAACTCTCTTCTCCAGTTAAGCCTTGGCCCCTTGAAGCTCTTCAACTAAGGAGGCGAACTCCCGATCTTTGGAGGCTTTCTCAGCTTGCCTCCTCAGCAGCTCGCCAAGGACCACATGACCCTACAAAAGAGGGAAGGAATAAATCAATAGGTAAAATTACTGAAAGATAAGGCTAGACTGGAGTTACTAGAAGCAACTTAACCTAGCATAGAAGGAGCCCCCAAATTTTCCTACTTCTTCATTAGTCAATTGCCGGCAAATCTCCTAGTCAACTAGTGGAATGCACTCCATCAGGAAAGAATCAGAATGGGACCACTGAAATAGAGAATCAAACGTCTCCATGGCCAAGGCAGGGACTCACCTTGCATTCCCCTCATTAGGGCGAGCAGCCAGAGCAAAGACACCCAGTTTCTTGAGGGTCCCTGCAACCTCCTCCATATCGTAGCCCAAGAATAAAAGCTTAGGACCAGATGTAGCAGGGTCTTTTCCTTTCCCAGAGAGACCAAAAGCGACCTTCTCTTGGTAAGGCAAAGAAGGAGAGAACGATGAGATTGAGATCTTAGTAGGTCTGCTAGAAGGATTCATCCCCGCGGCAGTGGAGTCTCGTTTTGAAGCCCCTTGGGTACTCTCAGCCGCAGTAGTTTTTCCCTGACCTCGGGAAATGGAAATTCTGGCAACTGGAGTCCTAGATGGAAAAAGGCTAGCAAAGCCCCGGCCTTTACCCCCAAAGGTCCTAGAAGCACTAAGTCATGAGGGTACCTTCATCGCCACAAAAACATGAAAAAGAAGGTATTTCCATAGACCTCTTGAGGGAATGAAGATCACTCTCTGTCGACCATCCAAGCCCAGTAGAACGGAGGAAGCCGTCAGGCAAAATTGGTGCAGAGCACCCCACTGTGGATTTTCTAGAATTAATTAAACCCAAAAAAGAAAAAGGGTTTAGACTCCCCTGAAGATACCCTGTGCCAAACTTAGATGCAGAGAAGACACCTATCTTGTAAAAGCACCTAAAAATTTCTAGAGAAACCGGGACTCTATAAATATGGCAAGTGGCTATGAAGGTAGCCACCGTCCAGAAGGAATTGGGCACAAATTAGGACAAAGAAAAGAGCCTAAAATAGGCAATATTGAAGAACAAACGGTGGATGTATGGAAGCAGAATGCCTCCCCCAAGGTTAGCACTAGAGGGCTATGTGGCCGTCACGCTTGCAACAAGCATGTTCATGCCCCTTAACGGCTCTGATCATGTTCTTATCCAAACCTAACTCACCACAAAGTTGGAAGACAAGACTGGGGCTCAGGATGGAGGGGTAAAATAAGCCTCTATGTTAGAAAGCTCAAAAGTCTTAGTTTTCACCAAAGGAGCACTATCCAATGCTAGGGGAAGATAAGAAACTTCATTCTCTAAACCAACTGACTCGGACAAGTAGATGAGCAAGATCAAGATTGTTTAGTAATTTTACTTCCTTAATTAGTTAGAATTTTATTTAGAAACTTGTTTTTTTTTTATTGTTTTATTCCTGATTTTTATTTCCTAGTCTGATTAGGAAAAAAATACTTAGCTTTAGTAGTTTACTTGGATTCTATTTCCTAGTCTGATTAGGAACACAGAACTCCTACTATTATAAATAACGATGAATGTCTAAGAGCTGGAGGAGACAGTTTTGATGAATTAAAGTTTGTCTCTTTTCGGCTTTGGCGATTTTTAACTACTTCAAAAATTCGTTTTCGCTTGATTTTAATTTTCGTCTTCTAACTACTTGCGTTAAAGTTTGATTAGAAGGAAAATTGGATCAGGTTTTATTTTCATTTCTTATTTTGCAAATTTCTGAACAAGAACGAATCTTCAAATTCTGTTTCCGACTGCGTCAGTTGGTATCAGAGCCAAGATCCGAGATGTCAGGCGGATACATGGATCCAACTGTGGCTATGATCTTGGAAGAGTTGCGTAGTGGCAGGGGAGCGTGACCAAGCCATGCAACAGATCTTGGAGAACCAAGCTCGAGCTACCAGATGGTTACAATATCTCCAATGCATTCAATGTGCAACATTTTTCTTGCTTCTATAGAGACACGCGAGCTTGAGGACAAGCTCTCTTCAAGAGGGAGAGTCTGACGTAGACAAGTAGAAGAGCAAGATCAAGATTGTTTAGTAATTTTACTTCCTTAATTAGTTAGAATTTTATTTAGAAACTTTTTTTTATTATTATTGTTTTCTTCATTATTTTTATTTCCTAGTCTGATTAGGAAAACAATACTTAGCTTTAGTAGTTTACTTGGATTTTATTTCCTAGTCTGATTAGGAACACAGAACTCCTACCATTCTAAATAAGGATGAATGGCTAAGAGCTGGAGGAGACAGTTTTGATGAATTAAAGTTTGCCTCTTTTCGGCTTTTGCGATTTTTGACTACTTCGAAAATTCGTTTTCGCTTGATTTTAATTTTCGTCTTCTATCTACTTGCGTTGAAGTTTGATTAGAAGGAAAATTGGATTAGGTTTTATTTTCGTTTCTTGTTTTGAAAGTTTCTGAACAAGAACG
>JAOXNR010049827.1:0-15743 GCA_028571225.1 Parsonsia alboflavescens | reverse complement strand
TATTTGTGTTTTTTTGTATATTTATCATTTTTAGCTATTTTTGTGGGTTTACTTTTCTTAAAAAGTTTGTTCATAGAAGCAAAATGTGTTGTTTTGCGTATGAATTGTTTGTTTGTGAAATGAATTTTTAAGGATTGTTTATAGTCTACAATGGTGATTCATGAAATCCATGAACATTGGTGTTGACAACCATCGTTATGCGAGTTTTGAATATGTATACGGACTGTTTAATTTTGTTCATTGTATGAGTTGTTTACGTGTGGAATGAACTTGTCTCGGTTGTTTACAGTTTTTAGAAAGATGTATATGGGTTGTTTATGTTCACTGTATGAATTGTTTACGTGTGAAATGAACTTGTTTGGGCTATTAATAGTTTTCAGGAAGATGTATATAGGTTGTTTATGTTCATTGTATGAGTTGTTTACATGTGGAATAATCTTGTTAAGGTTGATTATTATGTTTGTATTATGTGATTTTGGAAGATGTATATGGGCTATTTATGTTCGTTGTATGGGTTATTTATGTGTGGAATAAACTTGTTTGGGTTGTTTATGGTTTTCATATTATGGATTGTTTTGACAGACATGTCTAAGACCTTCAGATTATAACCAAACGAAAAGAATATTGCAAATGATGGTCAATCTTCAACCAAAACTATAGACATCTCGAAAGTGCACCGAGCTTAGAAAACTTGCTCAATATGTAAACAAGTTGGTTACATATTAGGAAAAGAAGCAACAAGGTGATCTCCACAACCAATGCTCTGCGGAATACAAATAGTGATAGGAATCGTAACAACTCATAAGTGTGTGTATATATATATATATATAAACGGGTTGTCTGTGCTGCATGCCGTCGCACTTTGCGATGCCCACATAACTGCACCGTTTTAGCATGGAGGGGAAAAAAATAAATACAAGGGAGAGAGCAAAATGACATCGTCATGGCACCGTCGCTCAAATAACCTTGTGTATCACCAAGAATATTTAAGTCATTCATGTCGGTTTTATTATTACTTTAAGGGTTGTTTGAAAGTCATACATGTTGTTTCTTAAATATTGCATGAGTTGTTCTAACCTTGTGTAGTCTTCAATAACAAGTAAGTCGTTTATGTTAGTTTTATTATTGCTCTATGGGTTGTTTGAGAACCATATGAGTTGTTTCTTGAATGTTGTTTGGGTTGTTGAAACCCTATGTAATCTCCAATAACATGTAAGTTATTTATGTTGGTTCTACTATTGTTCTATGGGTTGTTTGAGAGCAATACGAATTGTTTCTTAAATGTTGGATTGGTTGTTCTAACCATGTGTAATCTCCAATAATATTTAAGTTATTCATGTCGCTTCTACTGTTGCTCCATGGGTTGTTTAAAAGTCATATGAGTTATTTCACAACAATATGGATTGTTTCCCAACCTTGTGAGTTGTTTTTGAACATTGTATGAGTGGTTTTTGAGCTCTGCAATATAAAAAACACATGAACAATCCATCACATAAAAAATATAAACAACCCGTCGCATTTTAGATGAGACGTCCAATAGAAGAACAATCGAAATACTATACAAAATCATATTTGATCATTTTAAACAAGCCAATCAATTTAAAAAATACACTTTGCCCATCCTATAATTCAATGTAAAGAAAAACAACTTGAAAATTTTCTTACCTTTTAACAATAAAACAAAATTCACAGTAAAAAAAGGAAGAAAATTTCCTCGAATAAAGGTCGTTTCTTAGATTTTTCATTTAAAAAGTTTAATACCCATTCATTTTCCTACATGAAGATTGAGTTTTTTTCACAATTTCAAGATGAAAAATCGTTTCTTTTGTATGTGTAAAAAAAAAAAAAAAATTCATTTTTCCTCCATGAATACAAACCTTTAGTTTTTTAATAAAAACATTTCTTCCATGGATATTAAATCTATGAACAGATTTAATATGAAAATCTGTTCTTTTGGACAACATCGAGGGAAAAAAAGAAATTAAGAAGAAGAAGAAGAGTAATAGGAGCTTGAGAGATGAGAAAAAGTAAAAGTGAAGGTAAACTTATCCAAAAAATTGTACTTTTAGACTCTTTTTTGGTTAAATTTAAATGTTTGACCAAAATTTTATAAACTGTTTTCAAATGATACTCATATGAAATTGTCCCATAATGGTAGCTATTTTGAGATGGAGGCTGTGGGAAACATTGGATTGGACCAGTTTTTTTATTGTGAAAAATTGAAAAACCTAAAATTTGGGTTGTCACAACCAACATGACTTGCCTTGCTAATCAGTCATCCTACCGTCATGTCACCGACCAAAATTAACCATCAATCTTGGTAAGTTAGATCAAGAATAGCATCAATTTCTAAGTTTAGAACACATTTCCCTCTGGATACTTGGATTTAGTCAATAAACTCAGGAGTCTTGCAAACTTTGGGGAAAGAAAGGAAAAAGAAATAAATAAAAATCTCAAACTTAAAGAAAATCCTCAAATTTGAGATAACAGGAATTTCAGAATCCTTTTCATTCTATTCAAGAAAACCATTAAAAAAAAAAAAAATCGAGCTAATTCTATGCTATGATATTACCTTATTGCACTCAGAAATTAGCTGGAAAAGACATACGCATACTAGAACATCTTTACATGCGAAATTGCCTTTAAATCCAAAGGAAAAGACAATATATATATGCTCACCGCACAAGTACAGGCTTACTTCACCAAGCACGGCATGATTGATTCCACAGTACCACTCTTGCAAATCATGCTGCTTACATCTTTCATTGCCCAATCCCATTGAGAACGTGACAATATCTTTACAAAATCTCCAAAATGTTATAAACTAAGTCTAATCTCAAAATCTTTATAGCTTCTCGGTAGACAGCTAGGTAACCAAAGAATATTTCTGATACTCTCACTCTGTTACAAATTTACATATGCAACTACTTTTTTGCATTAAACTAATATAGAAATCAATGTCCTCCTAGACCAGGAGATCTTCTTCTTCATCCATGGACAAGAACTGATTATCTTTACTAGGACCACCACAAGTCCAACAGTAACGTAGAAAATACATGAAATTCATCGAACTCAATCCGGAAAGAACCCAAAAGTAATAATCAAAATGACCCTGGTTAAGGTCAGTAGAAATCCAACTAACCCGACCTCCTCTTCTCGTCAGATCATCAATGGCGTTCATTAGCAAACTTGCCAAAATACTTGCAGCCGACATCCCAACTATACAAAGAGTGGAACCTAAGCTCCACATGCTCTTTGGAAGCTCGGCAATGTAGACCTCACTCTGAGCAATAGCAACTATAGCTTCAAGAAATCCCATTAAACAATATTGTGGGATAAGCCATACGGCAGACATGTTCTGTTTTGCATTTGCTTGACTTCTTCTGATTCCTTCCACAACGGCGATTGCTACCGAGCAGAGTATGGAGAGAAATATCCCAGCTCCCATTCTCTGTTTGGCAGTAAAATGTGCGGGTTTCCCCTTGTTTTTTGAGAGTATGGGAATGATTACCCGTTCATAAAGGGGAACCCATGATGCTAAGAAGAATATAGAAACTGAGGTATAAGAACCTGCCGGGATTTCAAAATTTCCAATGAGCTTACGGTCCATGGAAGATGCTTGAAGTACTTGAAAGGCGCCCTGGTTTACAGTTACAAATGCTATTACCCCAGATGACCACAATGGGATCACCTTTAGCAGAGATTTCAGGTCTTCAACTTGATCAACTGTGCAAAGACTCCATGGATCTCTTGCCCTCCCATCTTGTGTCAATTCTTGTTCCGAGTCTTCAACTGTACAGGCTTTGTTTAGGAACCTGAAAACGGGTTGAAGCCCCCATAAGGATCATGGATAAAAGTAAAACAAACAAACTCTTCATGATTGGAAAATGATTTAATTACCCGAAATTTTCAGTTGGGCAGAGCAAATTTGATCCCTTTCTGTGATGGTAAATGATTTTTTGGTCCTCATCAGAGAATGTCTTGATGTGCCGTTTCTTCCAAGAAGCAACAATCACTTGAATTAGATCAGTCAGTAAGTTTTCTTTAGACTTAGCCTTGACATAAAAGGGAGTCCCAGCAAAGAAGGAGAGAGTTGCCAACGCCATCAAAACCACAGAAACTCCAAACCCAAATGGCCATCCCATCTTTTCTTGAATGTAAACAAGAACTGTGTACCCAATCAGAACAGAGAGCATATACATAGCATAGTACCAGCTGCAGAATTTCTCCATAAGTCCTCCCTTACTGTTGGGATCCCCATTTGCAAGTTGTTCTGTTCCAAAGGTTAAAGTAGAAGACCTGATACCCCCAGCTCCAATGGCAAGCAATGCAAAGGAAGCAAGAAGTATTAGAAGTTCGGGTATTGTAGCGAAACTGTAACTGTTATCAGATTCAGTGAAAGCCGGAGGCCTGAGTCCAGGAATCACTGCCGTTACCCACAAAAGAATCGTTCCCTTCACAAATGAGAAAAAAAAATATATATTTAAGAAACTTTTTCTTGTTTTTTTTTTCTTCTTAAACATTGGTTAGTTGAGAAGAAGCTGTGTTTGGTTTATACCAGCAGACTTAAAACAGAGCCAATTCCGATCATGTTATAGCCACTGACATATCCATCTGCTGCGACTGCTCCGATGACCGGAGTCACGTTACTCGCCGCCGACCAGTAAAGGATTATATTGGATACTCTGATCATCTCCATATGATACTCTTTCGTCAAATACATCGTCATATTGGGCATTAACCCAAAACTTGCCACTTTCTCCAATATCCCATTTGCTGTGAACAAAAAAAAAAAAAAAAAAAAAACCGAAGAAGAAAAATTTGAAGTCAGTGAGTTTCTTTAAACTTTTCCCTGAATCATTGCTCGATATACAACAAACCCATATAAAAGAATTCCATTCAAGATTATTTAATTTTACCTACAAGGAAGGGCAAGGTTATGTAGCCACCCTTTGGCGAATCCTTCAACAAAGGCTCATTGATGGCTTCCCTTTTCTCTTCAACAGAATTCTCCATTTCTATATATTTCGTCTTCTTCTTATTCTTTTCTCTGTAACTGAATTCAACAACCTTTCCCCTGCGTTTCCAAAAAGAAGGGGAAGATTGAGAGAGTTGATGAGATTAACTGACATTTCCCCATGGTTATATAGTAGCGCTTTTGATTAAAATAAGTTAATATTTTTAATCAAGTCCTTTATATTTTTAAATTTCTACTTCAATCCCTAAGTTTTTTTAAGAGATCATTACTTTTAAGTTTTAATCTTTTTGTCTTAAAGTTTCTTAATTTCATTAAATATCTATAATGTTCTTTTGAGGGAAAGCAGCTGTTTATTATTATTTTTTAAAATTTCTACCAAAATCTTTCAAAAGTTATGATATTTTCAACAAGGCCCAATCAAAATTATAAATTTTTAAAGATTTAATTAGAAATTTTTATAATTTTGAGGGAGTAATTTGCATTTCACGTTGGGAAAATTTTTTTTTTTTAAAAAATAGGGATTAGTGCACATGTTGGAATTCCATAATATATATATATATATATTTATATTTATATTTATATAGAAATTCTATTATATGCACCAAGTTTATATGCACCTGTGTGCATTTCGAATAAAACGACTTCGTTCCATTAATTTGTTTAATTGGAATGACGTCGTTTAATATGAGGTGCACATAATAGAAAATCTATAAATAAATATATATTTATTTATTTATTTATATATATATTTATACAAAAATACTACGATATGTTACAAACCGTATGCTACTTGTGTGCTACTGAAGGAAAAGTAGCGATAAACTTCTACAACATTGTTTTCTTTCAATCAGTAAAGAGGAAGTCACGGCATTGTGAGGTTGACAAATTAAAAAAAAAATAAAGTCGCAGAAGTTTGCTGTTACTTTTTCTTTAATAACACACGAATAGCATACGATTTGTACCACATCACAGCATTCATATATATATATATACTAAGATGCGTTTCGTAGCGCACCTTAATGCGCGTTCCAACCGTTACCGTAACAAAATTTTTGCTCTGCTTGGTTGATTGCAGGAACACTGTAGCAAAAATTTCATTATGGTAACGGTTGGAACGCGTCTTAGCAAAATCAATGTGTTTATATATATATTTCTTCTTAATAATTTCGTGTAGTTAACTAAGCTTTCTATTTTAATAATATCCCATTCAGAGTCCAGTACACGATGTTTGACTCCACGTGCTCTAAAAGACAAACAGCATCAACCGGGATCAAAATACTGAATATTTTATATACCGTTTTAATAAAGTTAAATATTTCAATCCTTTTTAATTAAAAATCATGCCATTATTTTAACTAATCTGTGCATAATTAAAAGGGATATATTAATTATATTATGTAATTGGTTGACTTAATTTGAGAATGAAATAAAAAGGTTTTAACCTCGCATATCCAAATTTCTCAACCGACAAATATAAAGATAATAATAAAAAAAAAAATCACAAAAATTTTATTGAGATAAAAATGTTTTTATTGCATATTCAGATTATACGAAGGGAGCAAAATAGTCAAAGTGTTACCCAATCAATGATTTCTTACCAATAAAAAATAGGTATATTAATTAACACTTTAGTTTAATGATTTCTTCATAATTTTAAAAGCTGTATTCATGAACGTGATACAATATTATTATAGTTTTATTAAAATGGGAACTTTCGCATGCACTCTCATTATTGTCGTATTATAATGCACTCCCTTCTCATCAAATAAAGAACTGTATTCGTCTCATAAATAAATATATATATATATATATTTATATATTTATATGGAGAGAGAGTAATGTTATAGAATGCATTGATGCACTCTATATGAAATGCATTATTAAGTTTCGAATAATTAAAGTTAACGATCAATATTTTAAAAAAAATAAAATCTTCAATAAAAAAATTATTTTTTGTAAATATATTTTATATATTTTACTTTAAAAGAATAAATTAAACTCTAATGATACTCAACCGAATTATTTATTCTTTTTAGATTAAAAAAAAAAAAAGTTAAATGTTTACTTTTGACCGTAAAAAAGTTTAAAGATTTGCTAATATAGGCTCCTACACCTAAAAAACTCTAGTCGTCCGTTAGGACCGTTAAAACTTACCGTAGAAAAAATAATAAAAAATATTCCCACAACCTTCTTCTTTGTTGAATCCCTTCTTCCTCAGACTTAAAAGGCGAAAGAAAAAAAAACCTATACACTCACCTTCTTCTGCGCTAAAATGTTATGTTGTGTGGCCTTAAGTCATGGTGACGGATATCTGCGGGAAGCCTGGCCGCCCAATCCTTGTAAAAATTCTTTATGAAGCATTCTTGTATGAATTCTATTCATTGGTCATTTATCACCTGTCAATAACAGTAGGCCTTTTACAGTAAGATCACCTGGACCATGCTTTTTCTTGTTCTAAAATTTCTGTAGTTTTCAAGGTAACATTACTTCTATTTTGTGACTTCTAGTTATAATTTGGCATGTGGTTATTTTACTTATATTTTAGCATTTGTTTTTGGAGTTTTATACAGATGGCAGGTGATGCATCATCATCATCTAAAGTTTTCCACCGACAAGTTTTGGATGATAATAAACCTAAAATTTCATAAGAATTTAGAACAATTGAAGAGGCTTTTAGTTTCTATAATGCATATGCTTGAGAATGTGGATTTAGTACAACGTCAAGCAACTACAAGTACAAACCTGGAAGTAAAGTGATGATATGGAAAAAATTTGTATGCTCTGAGGAAGGAAAGACTTATGATTATAATAAAAACTAGAATGAGACACAACTTTCAAGTGAAATGGATCCATCAGTGTTTATCTTGTCGATTGTAAAGCTAAGATGACAATTGTAACATGACAAACGGACCCAAATTGGATTGTCAGTTTATTGTAGAAGAGCATAACTACAACTCCCTCAAAGGTACATCTTCAAAGGTCTCATAGGAAAGTTTCAATTGCCAAGAATGCCTTACATTATCAACTTTTTTAAGCAAATGTACCAGCATGCCAACAAAGTTGAATCATAGAGATTGAATTCGGTGGCCTTGAAAATATGGGTCGTACTGGAAAGGATTTTTGTAACTATCGAACAAAAATAGATGAAGGAGAAAGAGACATCAATGCAAAAAGTCGGATTGAGTTTTTTTTTTTTTTTTTTTTTCTTTTTGATAAGAAGGACAAAAGATGATGGGTTTTTCTTCAAATATGAAGTTGATGAAGCAAATAGGAAGGAGAGCTTATGACATTTTTGGTGATGTTTTAGTGTTTGATACAATATACAACACTAATAAATACAATATGATCTTTGCTCCCATCAATGGACTGAACCATCATGGTCAAACTATTGTCTTTATATGTGGCTTTTTAAGTGATGAGAAAACAGAATCCTTTGTTTGGTTATTCAAGCAATTGTTGGAGGTGACTACTAGATGTGCACCTCAGATAATTATTACGGATCAAGATCTTGCAATGACAAAGGCCATAGCACTAGTTTTTCAACTAGCAATTCATAGGTACTGCATATGTCATATTTTGAATTAACTAGTATACCGTAACAATTATCATTAGTTCAAGGCAGCTATATTTAACTCTGAGATAGCTAAAGAATTTGAAGCTCAATGGAGAGATTTGATAGATGATACTAATTTGAAAGAAAATGAATGGCTGTGTAACCTATATGAGATATGCCAGAAATGGGCTCCTACATACTTGAATGTGTTTTTTAGTGCAAGAATGAGTAGTAGTCAAAGAGCTGAGAGCGCACATGCATTAATTGCAGATCATGTAGATGTCAATGAGAAACCAAAGCTAAAATCTCTGTGGATGATTGAGAAACAAATGTTGGATGATTATACAAAGAGAAATTTTAAGATTTTTTAGATAGAGGTATTTGAAAGTAGTTCCTATGGCATAAATTGCACAGGTGAGAATGAGAGTACTATAGTTTATGCTGTGCAAAAAGCAGGGGCTGATTCTTCCTCAATGGGTAGAGAAGTAAAGCTACAACAAGATAATTAATGTTGTTTCTTATAACTGCAAGATGTTTGAGTTTAAAGGAATTCCATGCAGATATATGTTAACATTTTTTCATTTTGGACAAAACTTTTATCTACTCAATTCCTATATTCTGACAAGGTGGAATAAGAGTACAAGAGATGGACTAAGAGATAGGCATGTTGAGGAGTTACATGATACAGATGGAATGACTTTGATGTCACTACATACAAGTCTTTCCCATTACTTATCTATTGTGGTTGATGATGCATTCTTTTTCCAGGGAGGCTGCATCACTTTATATGACTGAGTTGAGAGTGCAATATGGAAAAATTAAAGAGATTAATAAGTCTAAGAATGTCATATCACAATCGATTAGCCAAACTTCAAAACAAACATTAACTGTTGGAAATCCGGTACTAGTGACAGCAAAAGGATATGGTAAACGAATGAAATTTAGAAAAGAGAAAGCAATTCCGTAGTAGAGACTATGCTATGGATGTGGACTTCGGGGTAAATCTCATGACAAAAGGAATTGTCCTATATTAAATGAAGGGTAATCTCATTATTTATTTGTTATAGTTGGTTAAATTTAGTTCATTTGATTTTTTTTTTTTTTAATTAAGGATGATGCATGGATTGCAATTTCATTTTAGATCAACAATAGATGGCCAAAGTATCAAATCCGAATCTGATGATGAAATATAAATGGATGCTTAAGCATGTATTATATTTTTACAAAAAAAAAAAAAAATGTTATTTTTTTTATGATGCTTGTTCATCTAGTAATTCTTTTTTTAATTGTTCTCAAGCAGATAAAATGTATTTGGATCTGAAAAAGTTTAGCCAAGGATTCTGCTTCAATGATTTATGATTTTTCAACAACAAGATACACGAAATTCTATTAGTAATGCATTGTATTCATAATTTTTTTTAAAGTTCTAAATTTTATTCATTTTCTTGAAACAGACCTTGGCTTGTTTTTGGATGCACGTTTGTTTTTTTTTTTTTTTAAGCGGTGTTCGAATCAGTTTTCACGCATCTCGATATTTCGTTTATCCAAGAGAATGTTGGTGAGATTCGAAATTGAGACCTGTGGTCTGCAAGCTCACCTCTCCACCCACTCAGATGTCCCTAAACAGACGGATACACACGTGGGTACCTAGACACTTTTTATCTTATACTGATTTTTGAGCAAGAGGCTATTCATATTTGAAGTTTTGTGCCTTTAGCTATATTTTTCTATTTTGGAATATTCACTTGTTCAGTCATCGTGACATTACAAAGCCGTACTCTGTAGTTTTTTTGTTGGAGACCCTTAGTAGCATGTGATGAAGGGCATAGAATAAATGTTCTGGTTAATGTTTTTATTTTAATTACCATTATCTTAGTTTTTTATGTTAAAAGTTTTTTCTTTTCTTGTAATTATTGGTTAATTCAAAACAGGCCCTTCCCTGGTTCTGCAAGTTCAAGATTGAAAGTTGTATTCATTCAATTTCTAAAATCCCTTCATATGTATCCTTTGGATCCTTTTGATGCACTGACTACAAGAACCATAAAAGGGGTAAGGGAAAAATCTAATTGAAGAAGAAGAAATTGTGGGGATACTGACTACAAGAAGTAAACTGCATCTCAAGTTTGTGTGCCAGCATTATAAGGAACTCAGTGGTAATCACTTGGATGACGTGGGGTAGAATTTTTTGTCATGTCTTTACTGATTAATCCCTTTTTTTTACATCCTTATTAACTCATTTTTATAATAGGACTCTATAACCACTTTTTGGCTCAACTTTCAGGATCTTGATGGGCAAACTAGTATTAGACAGGCAATTCAATGCCTGTGCTTGCCTCAAACATACCTCAGGAGGTGAGTTCTTGATCATATGATTTTGTAAGAATTATATAATATCGTAACTGAATCGTTCTTTTATAGCGAGAAAACTATTCATTTGCATTGATTTGATTGTTCTTTAGATTTTGGATGCATCATTGACGAGCACTGCAGATGAGACTGCAAAAGCAGCAGCCAGGGTCATCGTTACCCGAGTTGATGTGGACTTGAAGCTTGTCAAAGAAGAGTAACAGAAGAATTTTGCCCAAGAAGATTGAAGAAATGGCTAATGTGAATTATAGTATGTTTGCAAGAACTATGTTTATCACTGGTAGTATTGAAAAAAAGGCTAAAAAATCAGGACCATATATAGATTGAGCCCCAAGGACCTCTTCCTCTTATATTCCAAAAGGATTTTTTTAAAAATTTTTTTTCCTGCCATCTTCCAACCACGATCGATCGTAATCTTTTTCTTGATGGAGAGATTTCTTTTATGGACATGTTTGTCTATATAAAACAACATTAGCTACAGATCCTTTCAAATTTTTTAATACACATTTGGCTTTACATCTCTTGTTACACATGTATATATTATTCTATATTATACTAATAAAAATTTAACACATATTCTTAAAAAGATTATGTATTTCTAGGGTTTAATTTAATTTTTTTGGGTTTAGTATATAAAATAGAGTCACTGGCCAATCTAGTCATCAAACTATACATTTTTGGAAGCTTTTGTCCCTAAAGTTTTTTTTTTGATTTGTTTAATCCTTAAACAATTTACATTTTGGCCATCTTGATCATTTTGACCAAATTCTTCACAAATTTCACCAGAATTTAGAGTCATTTTATTCAATCCAGTCGATGAATGACAAGACCAAGCAAAAGGAAGTTTGTGGGGTATAGTTTGATGATTAAATTGGTCAAAATGACTCTAAATTTTGATAAAATTTATGAAGAATTCGATCAAAAGAATCATAATGATCAAAGTGTAAATTGTTTGATGACAAAATAGGTAAAAAAAAGATTTAGAAATCAAAACTTCCAAGAAAAGTATACTTTGAGAAATAGATTGATCAATAACTCAAAATCGAAATGTGCAATTGATTGAATTATGACTATAGTTACATGCTACATGGTACTTTTCCATTTTTGGTACTACAGGACAACTAACGACAGAGCCGAATTCCACTACTTTAGGCCGACCGACATAAGAGTCTGCAATAATTGCTCCTGTTACAAGCGTCAAATTGACGGCAAAATACCAGAGAAAGATTAAGTTGGAGGACGTGGTCATCCCCATGTGATATTCATTTATCAAATACCGGGGCATATTCGGAATTATACCAAAGTTGGCCCCTCTCTCCAGCAGTGCATTTGCCACCACACATTGCCAGAGCCATATATATTCCTCAAACTTAACACGAATTGAAATCGAAAGAAAAAAAAAATTGCATCAGTATCCCCCACAGCACTATGATATAATATCAAGAAGAAGACTTTATTTATACAAGAAAGATGACCCTCTATTTATAGGGGGTCGCTATTATGTACGCTGTCCCACAGTGTGACGGTACTGAAATGATGTTATTTAGATATTGTACGACGATGTTGAAATGACGTTGTTTAGATTCATGCATATCTTTTTTTTTTTCCCTGCAACGCCGAAATGATGTTGTTTTTGTATCGTCACACGGTGCGACGGTCCACATCCCAAAAAAAATCACTATTTATAAGTTTAAACTTTGATAATAAAGTGGAAATTTATGCCAAAAGCATCTTGTACTAATGAAAATCCACTGAAGTGAATTGACGTAACCTCAGTTGTATGCAAGTTTGTCTCTTTTCAAGTTTAAAAATTGATCGAATTATATGCAATGATTAAAGAATAAAATTGTACGAAATAATACCAGACACGTCCCAATTTACTTTCTCCAATTGAAATGAGGTGGAAGCGTGACCACACCGGGACGGCGGTGCACTCCGACAGCAGGATTGGGGTTCAACCGGTAATCATCTTGTCAGGTTGACTACTTCAAAATGTGATAAGCTTTCAATCTTGTCCACAATCCCTCTTTCTAATATGTTGCACGTTTATTGACACAGTACAGTTTTGTTGGGAATTAAATTAAATACTTCAATTTGTTTGATTTATATATGTGTAAAAAAAAATGATTTAATTTATTAAAATATTAGATTATCAATTATTTTAATAAAATTTTTATTATTTTAAGAAATGAAATATTCAATTTTAAATAATTATATGAAATATTAGATATTTATTTTAAAACGGAAGGAATATAAGCTTTCGACAGTATTTATGAGAATTGAGTAATGAAACTGTCCAAAATAGTATCCTGAATAATCATCCATCCTCAAATCAGCAACATCATCGTGGATTTGACTTGAGAATTAGAATTATTGCGGAAAAAAGGAGCTTCGTCAAAGGTAAAATGCTTGGACCAGCATTTCCAAAGTTAAAATTTTGAGACCCTTAAAAGTAATGATTATATATTTACATGGGAAAAAAAACAAATTCACAAGATTTTGAGGGATCAAACTTGGTTGTTAACCCATATGAGGATGTTAATTTTACTATATATTTCCCCTATCTCTATTTATAAGTTCTTTGAAGTTATCTAGTTAATATTAATGTAAAATTTTTTCCTCAAATACCTATATTCAAGAAGAATATTGAGAATGATCGATAGAAAAATGTTTAATGAAGAAATGAGAGAGAGAAAGAATAATATTGGAAAAAAATGAATAAACATTATAAAGAACGATCACGGTAACTTTTTTTTTTTTTAAGCAGTATTAGGGTTAATTTACACTCATCTCGATATTTCGCTTGCTATTCCACCTATTGGGGTATTCCCAAAGGGACGATGGTAACAATTTATAATTATAAATAGAGGGAATTTAAACGGTGTTAAAAAAGATTCTATAGAAACACATTAGTACTGTCCTAACCCTAATTATATGCAAAGCTTTATGATAAAGTATATAAAGGACATACATTTTCCGTAAATATATATTTAATAAAGTTGGATAAAGATTTTTTTAATTTATTTTTATTTTTTAAAATTTTTTTAGCTATTGTTCGGGCTAGTTTGTATGCACATCGGCATTCCACCTTTCTAAGAATGTGTTGGTGGGAATTCAAGACTTAATAGTCTGCACACTAGCTACTCCATCCATTAAGGTATCTCTGGAGGGACAAAGTTGGAATTCTGCTTTTTCTGCCTAACTTTTGCGAAATCTTTTATAATACAAATAATAAATATACATTCTTCTTTAAATATTTATTTTATTAATAAAACTTTAAAAAATATAGAAAGTTCGAAGGGTACTAGATCTTTTGATTCTTATCTTCTGCACCATTTTCTTAAAAAATGATGTAGAAGATGGAATTGAAAATCGCCGAATCAAAAAAAAAAAAAAAATCCTGGACCCTAAAGAATAAGAATCAATATTATTAAAATCAGACCGATTGATTGGTTTGAATGGTTCAACCAGGAACAGCAAGGCCTTCCGGTCTGGCTTAGTTATTTATGATAGATATATAATACAAATGTGATAAGATCCAGAAATTGTATACTTTCTAATAAATTTTTTTATGATATATAATGTGTTTTGCATAATTAATTTCAATGTAGCAAAGCTAAACATCTCTAAAAGTTTAATAAGATATTATCACCTAAATCAAGCGCATGCAACAAAAGAAAATGCAATTAATTCCCAAATATATCCAAATTGGTTGATCCAATTTCAATTTTACCCACTTTCTATAAACATTTCATTTCTATCCAAATAGATTGACCTAATTTCATCCTATACCCAAATTGACTTTTTAATATTTTTGGGTAATAAAACTTACCCAAAAATGGGAAATTATGCCCTTACTATTCGTTTTTCAATACCCAAATCGAGAATCAAGATTCAACTTTTCATCTTCTTCTCGATTTTATACACAACTGTCTACTACTTCTCGAAAGCTAGATCACCATAATAATTCACCGGATAACTCAACTCACTTTCATTTTCTTTCCATACCAAACCAAGAAGCGGCCCTCACTTTCATTTTCTTTCTTCCTTGCGCTCTCATTTTCTTTTCCCTTCTTCCACTCTTCGTCACTCCTCAATCACCGACGCGAAGCTTCACTCCCTCACCGGCGGTAGTCCTTCTTCGTTCCCTCACCTACGCGACTCTTCCTTCATTTCCCTGTAGGTTTTCTTCACTTAAACCTTGATTTTATGTGTTGTTTAACTTCGATTTTGTAGTTTGTTGAAAGCATGGATTAACTGTATTGTATTGTGCATGGGTTTTGAATATTGGGTCTCGAATTGTTGAAAGTTTGTCTCGAATGGTTTAATTTGGGTGTTGATTGGTTGAGTTGAATTCTCTCGGTCATCTCAAATTTGGTCACGGGTCTTGAATTTTTTCATGGGTCCCAAATGGATGGTGCATGGGTTTTGTTTATTGGATCTCAAATTATTGAATTTGTATCTCGAATGGTTTAATTTGGGTGTCGAATTGTTTAATTTGTAGGGTCTCAAAATTAGCTTATTGTCCCAAAATGACTTTGTCTCGAAATGGTCTTATTGTCTCGAAATTGGCTTCCCGGGTCTAGAATTGTTGAATTTGTGTCTCGAATGGTTTAATTTAAGTGTCGAATTGTTAAATTTGTATAGTCTCGAAATTGGATTGTAAGGTCTCGAAATTGTTTTCCCGGGTCTCGAAATTGTCTCTCCGGTCTCAATGGTCGAATGACTTTTCTTTGGTCTAGTTGTTGTCATTGACCTCGAATGGATTGTGTTGGGTCTCGAATTGGTTTAATTGGGTCTTTGGTCTCGAATGGCTTGTGTCTGAATTGTTAAATTTGTAGGATC
>JAOXNR010049816.1:0-18055 GCA_028571225.1 Parsonsia alboflavescens | reverse complement strand
CGTTCTCGATCTCATCTATTTATGTGAGAGAAAATTTTTTAAAATCCTGGGACTCCGGATTCGTTTCCTAGTGGATTTGGGATCCAGTTCCCCTTCAGGAACATGGTTTGGATGGCCACAGGAAATTCTAGTAGCCGTCCGACACCGTTATCCTGCTCAGGATGGTCTCAAGGGAGTACCGGATGGTGCTTTGTTGCTCCATCCGATGCCTTCTTGTGCCATCTCTGCTCCATCTTTGTTCCAAGCCTTCTTAGGCTTCCCAAGGGCTTGTTCTTCACTTGAAACTCCCTTCTCAAGTCCTTGAATCATCAAAGAAGAGAAATCCTTCCTTGGTTGTTCATCATCCATCAATGATGGTTCTTCAAAGATTGGTTGAAAATCAAGCATCTTTTGTCTCCTTTGCACAAATGTAATCAATTCTTTTCTCAACTTGGATGCTTTAGCTCTTGTAATTCTTTCAGTAGGTATAGGTGTTCGATCACCATCATTCCTCCTCACCTCGGAAGGATTCGTCCTTGAATCGCTTCATCTACATAAAAAGGAGAGCGATCACTAACATTGAAAGATAAACTCACATTGTACTTGCCTTGAAGATTCATTTTGTAAACATTATCATTGATCTTCTCTATGATTTGAAGTGGACCATCTCCTATCGGTTCAAGCTTTGTCCTTTTAGATTAAGGAAACCTTTCTTTCCTTAAGTGAATCCATACCTAATCACCAACATTGAATTTCATTTCCCTTTTACCTCTATTATGTTGGTTGGCATATCTTTCATTTTGCAATTGAATGTTCTCCCTTGCTTTGGCATAACCAATTCCGCCTTCCTCTTGCCATTTAAGGTGTCAAAGGATTAGAACCATAAAGCAATTCAAATGGAGAATAATGAGTAGAAGAATGCACACATCTATTATAAGCAAATTTAATGAAAGGAAAACATTCTTTTCAAGACCTGAAATTCTTTTTGATTATGGCTTTCAACAAGGTTCCCAAAGTCCTATTCACAACCTCCATTTGGCCATTCGTTTGAGGGTGACAAGTAGTAGAAAAATAAAATTTTGTTCCCAACAACTGAAGGACCTTCCAAAAATAGCTCAAGAGTTTGGTATCCCTATCACTAACAATAGTTCTAAGAATTGCATGCAATCTAACCACATCTTTGAAAAACCAATTTGCAACATTATGAGCATCATCAACTTAAGGAGCAAGCAATAAAGTGTTCCATTTAAGAAAATTTATCAACAACCAAAAGAATTGAATCCTTACTCCTCTAGACCTAGGTTAACCAAGCACAAAATCCTTTGAAATATGTTCCCAAGCGGCAATGGTATGTGAAGACCATGTGGTTTAATGGTAGAATTAGACCTCTTATACAATGCATGATTCACACACTTTAACAACATCCCTATTCACATGAGGCCAATGAAAATGATCCTTAAGAGTATCTAAAGTATTGGAAATGCCAAAATATCCCATTAGGCAACCTCCATGACTTTCAACAACAAGTAATCTTCTCAAAGAACACTTCGACATACACAATTTATCTTCTCTAAATAGAAAGACATCGTGCAAGTAAAGATTATCATATGCTCCTTTTTCACAAGTAATAAAGACATGCTTGAAATCATCATCTTCACCATACAAATCTTTAATGAACTCAAATCCAAGCAACTTTGCATCAGGAGTAGTGAGTAGGGTGTACCTCCTGGATAGAGCATCCACTACAACGTTATCTTTACCTTGTTTGTATTGGATGATGTAGGGAAACATCTCTATAAATTCCACCCACTTTGCATGTCGTTTGCTTTGCTTTGATTGTCCCTTCAAGTACTTGAGGGATTTTCGGAATGCATGAAAAATTCCCTTGGCCATAAGTAGTGTTGCCAATGCTCCAATGCCCTAACCAAAGCAAACAATTCTTTGTCATATGTAGAGTAATTCAAAGTAGCACCATGAAGTTTCTCACTAAAGTAAGCAAGGCGTTTCTTTTCTAGCATTAACACCGCACCAATCCCTACCCCTAATGCATCACATTTAATTTTAAACACCTTTGAAAAATCAGGTAAAGATAGGATAGGAGCACCAGCAAGTTAGTTTTTAAGAAATTGAAAAGAAATCTCTTGCTCATTTTCCCATCTAAACTTCACTTTAGACTTAATAATTTTGGTTGGGGGCTGCAATGGAACTAAAATTAGGCACAAACCTCCTATAAAATGAAGCAAGCCCATGAAAACTTCTTACCTCACTTGCATTCTTAGGTGTTGGCCAATCTTTGATGGCTTTTACCTTTTCTTCATCAACATGGGTGCTATAAGAGGACACAGTATAGCAAAGAAAAGTGACTAGAAGCAAACAAAACGAGCATTTCTTTAAATTGGCATAGAGTAGTTCACTTGAAAGAATGTTAACGACAACTCTCAAGTGACTAGCATGCTCATTGATATCCCTACTATAAACTAGGATGTCATCAAAGTATACTACCACAAATTTACCTATGCAATCCCTAAAGACATGATTCACTCATCTCATTAAAGTGCTAGGCTCATTTTTTAGACCAAAGGCATAACACGCCACCCATACAAGCCATGTTTGGTCTTAGAAGTGGTTTTCTACTCATCCCCTTCTTTCATACGAATTTGGTGATAAACACTTTTCAAGTCAATCTTAGAAAAACATACACTACCACTCAATTCATGAAGCATATCATCTAATCTAGGGATGGGAAAGCAATACTTTAAAGAGATTTTGTTGATTGAATGACAATCAACACACATCCTCCAACCTCCATTATTGTTGGGAACAAGAAGAATGAGCACTGGACAAGGGTTCATGCTTTCCCTCACAAAGCCTTTGGAAAGAAGCTCCTCCACTTGTCTTTGAAGCTCCTTGGTCTCCTCCGGATTGGTTCTATAGGCAGCCTTATTTGGTAATGGTGCTCCTGGTATCAAGTCTATTTGGTGCTTAATCCCTCTGAATTGTGGCAATGCTTGAGGGAAATCTTCTGGAAATACATCCTCAAATTCCTTCGAAAGAGTACTAACATCACTACAAAGAGAAGAGTTAATATCATCATCAAAAGAAGTAGAATGCAAAGAATATTTATACATACGTAAGATCATTGGCTTGAAGCCCATACATGCACTCTTCAACTCTCTTTCTTTTGTATAAAAAATCATTTTCTTTCCACTCTTCTTTTCTTCTTCACTCCTGTTCTTTTCACTATCATTTACCCTCTCTCGTTTTTTTCTTTCGTGCCCTCTCTTGATTTCCCCTCATTTTCTCTCATTTTGTCTCATTTTCTTTTCTCCTCATAAAACTATTTCATCCTCTCAAGAATCTTCTTTTGGTCCATATATGCTTCATGGGGCTTCAAGGGTGTATTGATTGATTTTCTTGAAGGTTGAAGCTTTGGAACTCACACAACCAAGAAAACCAAATCAACTGTAAAGAAAGGACTCATCAAAGATTTGTTTTGGGAGAAATAGGAAGACCTTTGCAGCATAATCCACGACAACCAACCTCTTGATTTATAAAGACAAGTCAATAGATTCACCCAAAGTAGTTGAATGCCCAAAGAGAAATAACTAAGAACCTTAAGAAGAATTCTAGGAACACTCTCAAAAGATCAAGTTTGATCTTGGTTTGGAATGTTTCCTAAGGAAATTTTTTTTTTGTCTAAGTTGAATTCCCTAATGGCTGAAACTAAGAGGCTATTTATAGTGCAAAACCCTAAACTAACTTAACAAAAGTGTTAGATGAAAACAAGCTGCAAATTTCAATTTGAAATGCTGAAGAACGGGAGGAAAATGTAGCATTTCAGCAAGCTCCAGAATCAATCGATGCCAATGGACTAGTCGGTGAGGGTGTCGGTTGTTCTCTATCTTGTTTTTTGGTTTCACCGAAGCCGGTGGTCACTCTTGTTGGGGTGCCAATTCTTCTTTGGAACTTCTCCAAGTTGCTACACTTTGGACGGGCGCCTGTTGTTGCACCCAAGCATGCACCGGTTTTTCTCTACCAGCTTTGTCCAAGGCTGTTTCTCTTAGTTCTTCTTCCTTCCTTCCTTCCCAAGTCATTTGTGAATGTTCTCCCTTGAACCCAATGCCATAATCCTCCGCAAAATGCATCAGTGTATCCTCCCGAAAGCCTTGAATTGAGTATGTATTCCATAGCTTCAAATCCTCAGGTTCTTCTTCATGTTTAATCCTCTCGAGCATGGCTTTGTAGTCGAACCGTTCTTCCTTGTTTTGGACAAATAACATCAATGCCTTCTTCATTCTTAAAATATGATACTTGTACATGGCCTCATTACGTTGCATCTTTGGATATCCATCATTCCCCCTCACCTCAAAAGGATTCGTCGTCGAATCTTCAAGTCCTACATAGAGAAGAGAATGATCACTAACATGGTTTGAAGAATCAAAGGATTACTTACCAAGTAACTTCAAGTCATCCTTCATGGAAGTTAGAAGTTGATAATGCCTTATCATACAATTCTTTGAAGTAGTTGGTTTCTCTTTGATAGATATGTATTCCTTCTCACCTTCAAGAAGCTCTTTAGAAGAAACATAATAGACAAGGAATACTATCCATTTAGAACAACCAAGAAACCAATTGCTATCATTTAAAGCATATGACAATAAGGCATTAAATACCATTGGTCTATGACCCTATAAAGGATAATATGAAAGAACTTCAATCCTTGAATTCATGCATAATAAGCTCAAGAAATAATACCTTAACATGGCATGTACATGTCCTTCATCGAAAGTATCAAACATATGTATAATAAAAGAAGAAAGTATTCGTCACATATGCTAGAACTCATCACATTGCCAATATGGACATCATTATGATCTCTTGAAACAGGGGATTTTTCAAAGATTTCCGAAATCCCAACATATCTCTATTCTTGGCACGAAACTCAAACCGTAACATCATGTAGTTCCACCAACATACTAAATAGAGATTAAGCACAAAGCAAACTCATTGATTTCATCCTCATAAAGTTCAACTTCATTATAGATCAACTTCTCATCATAAATAATCTTTTCACAAGACATAAACAAGAATGCTCCAACAATCATAGGCTTCTTTTGCATATGCAATCCTAAGATATATTTTTTGAACAAGACATTCAAGGTTCGAGGACTTACATATCTCACCAATCAACTTCATGATTCTCAAAATTCAAGAACTCAAAGACATCATGCTTGGAATAATCATGAACACATAAGATACCAATTCTAAGCATATTACCATGAACATCATAAGTTTTGAATCTAAGAACCTCAAGGAAATATGGAATCCAAGCATTCATGTTGTTATATAAGTCATAAAACTTAAAAATTTCAACTAAAGTCAACCTCTCAACATGACATGCTTTATCACCAATCTCTTTCAAGCAATTATCATCAACAAGAATGAAGTTTTCTCTCATATGAATCACAATGGAGTGCATCTCAAACAAGATGAAAAATAATTTAGAGTCAACAATGAGGATGAACACTAGACCCAAAAGATGTAAATTGTTATCATCAATAGTCATAGCATAAAAGATCTATAAAACTCTTTCATCCAAGACAAACTTCGAAATTCCGTTCATATGTGACTCAAATATATACTTCAACAAGATATTCAAGTAATTCCATTCACAAGAAGGTATCTCCCAGTGGTTTCTATGAAACTCAACAGCCAACAAGTCATACATAGAATTCATAGGCATAAACAAAGCATTTTCTCCAATCAAATAATTAATGTGCTCATAGAATTCACCATATATAACTTGTCTAGTGACATTAAACAGATAGTCACATGCATGCTCATCCACAAATGATTCCCTATCGAGTTTAAGTTCTAGTATTTTATTCAAAAAGCTCTTAGAGATATACTACTTACTTCCACATGCCTGAATCTCATTTCTAGAACCACATTCAATCACATATGACTCCTTCACAAACTCAAAATCCATGAAAGCTTTAAAAAGACTTATAGAAGTATAAGACTTATTTTATCTAAACAAGGAATCGTTACACTCAAGAATTTCAACAATAGCATGTTGCTCATAAGCATTTCCACTATCATACTTAATCATAGGAAAAATATTTTTATGCTCAAATTTCAACATTCTATCACCAAGAGTAGATATACGAGTGTACCACTTTAACATAGCACTTATCATCTTCTTGTCCTTGTCTTCCTTCATCTTGTTTAGGCCTTCAAAAACCTGAAATTTTGGAGCAAGAACACTAGAAAAGGAGTAGTGAATGTTAGAAATAGGTATTGAAATCTCCTTGTTCATCTTGAAGATCAAAGTGCTCCCTTTTTCTTTTTCTTTACTAAAATCTTTTTCAATCACAATCTCATTTTTCATCTCCTTTTGCCCCTCAAAATCTTTTTCAATCTCATGCTCTCCTTTTTCCATTCTCTCATTCTTTTTCTCTCTCATTTTTCATCTCCTGTTACCCCTCAAAATCTTTTTCAATCTATGCTCTCCTTTTTCTATTCTCTCTTGTTCTTTTTCTCTCTCATTTTTCACAACGAAAACTTCTTCTTTCACAATTGGAATCTCTTCCTTCACTTCATGGGATTCTTGGACTTGCTCATTTCCAACAATTTCTTGAAGACCCATTTCACTTTTAACTTCATTGGTAATTGAGGTGTCTTCATTTTTAGGCTCCAAGCTCTCAAATGTTGGATAATGTGAAGTCTTATGGCCATCTTCTTTGTACTTAGTTGATGAAGAAGTAACTAGACTTGAGCTTTTATAAGATCTCACATATGATAACCTTCTTTTCTCCAAGCTTCTTTCAATTTGGGTGGCCATTTGTACCATTTCCTCAAGATCAACAAAAAGGTGTGGTTCTACTCTTTCTTTAATCTCCTTTCTCAACCCTTCAAGAAATATAGCCATTGAAGCTTCTCTATCTTTTTTAATGTTAGTTCCCATCATGACTAACTCCATTTGTTTCAAGTAGTCCCCAACACTCTTGGTACCTTGAGTTGTGGATATGTATCTATCCAGCATAGGCCTCTCCTCAACTTCAAAGTCATACTAGTCATTATGTTGTACTTGTTGTCTCCTTCCTCTTCCCCTTTGAGGCATTTGATTTCTCATAGGAGGGATTGGAGGTTAGGCCTCTATGGTGTCCATTCTTCCTTCAAAGTGGTCTATCTAAGTGTTGACTTCCCTCCTTATTTCTCCCATGTTTGTGGTCAAGTTCACAATTCTTTCACCCAGGGTCATGGTCATGTTCTCAATTCTTTCCAAGATGGTGGATAGAACGACATTGTCTTCCCCCATGTTTGAAGCTTGTGAAGATGGTGAAGCTCTTTGTGTCATAATGGCCTTCAAGAACAATCAAGAACAACAAATAATAATAATGAAGTCAAAAATTGTCCTCTCGTTTCTCTTGTGTATCGCCCTTTCAATTGGCTTTTTCTTTTCCCTCTATTGATCTCACTCCTAATTCCTTTTTCCACTCTAGCTCTTACTCAACTCACAAGAGCAATAGGCAAATCATTTAGGCAAAGTACCAAATTGATCCACACAAATCACTTACTTGATCAATTGAAGATCTTCAAATAAGAGTCAAGAAAGTAGAGTTTCAAAGAATTAAGGTCAACCAATTCAATGCAAAGAGCAAATACTTAGAATACAAAGAAATTCTCAAATAGGTATTTTATCCAACACTTAGAAGGCAATGAAATTGTGAACCAATTTATCAATGAATTCAACTAACCCAATTCCCTTGATTCTCAGATTGATAGATAGTAGGCAAATCAAACACAATAGAACTCCAATTCAATTTCAATAAGCTTAAACAAGAAATCTCTCAATTTCAAATTTTGACACAATCAAAATTTTATTCTTAGGTTTTTTTTTTTCCTTCATAGAGATAGATGAACACTCAGCAAATGTAACTTAACCCTAGCTTTGCCTTATGTTTAATTCCAACAAACACAAAGATTCACAAGAGTATACTCGGATAGATGTAAAAGGAACAAAACATCAAACACATAGAAGACCATATGAATTTCGAAGAAAGATATGATCTTAGCACTTAAAAACAAAGAAAGCAAATAAGATAGTCAAACCTTTGATGATAATAAAGCTCTGATACCAATAGATGATGTGATTTCCTTGAAGGTTGAAGCTTTGGAACTCACACACACAAGAAAACCAAATCAAGTGTAAAGAAAGGACTCATCAAATATTTATTTTGGGAGAAATAGGAAGGCTTTTGTAGAATAATCCAAAATAACCAACCTTTTGATTTATAAAGACAATTCAATACCTTCACCCAAAGTAGTTGAATGCCCAAAGAGAAATGACTAAGAACCCGAAGAAGAATTCTAAGAACACTCTCAAAAGATCAAGATTGATCTTGGTTTGGAATGTTTCCAAAGGAAATTTTTGTTTTGGTCTAAGTTGAATTCCCTAATGGTCGAAACTAAGAGGCTATTTATAGTGCTAAAACCCTAAACTAACTTAACAAAAGCTTTAGATGAAAACAATCTGCAAATTACAATTTGAAATGCTGAAAAACGGGAGGAAAACATAGCGTTTCAGCAAGCTATCGACGACCTTTGTGGACTCACCATTGATGGCGTTGGTTCTTCTTTGGAATTTCTCCAAGCTACTGCACTTTGGATGGGCTGGTATTGTTGCACCCAAGCATGCACTGGTTCTCCTTTGCCAGCTTTGTCCAAGGCAGTTTCTCTTGGTTCTTCTTCCTTCCTTCCTTTCGAAGTCATTTGTGAATGTTCTTTCTTGATCCCAATGCCATATCCTCCCTGGAATGCATCGTTGTATCCTCCCGAAAGCCTTGAATTGAGTATGTATTCCATAGCTCACATCTTCCAGTTCTACTGCAAGTTTAATCCTCTTGAGCATGGCTTCAAAGTCGAACCATTCTTCCTTGTTTTGGACAAATACTATCAATGCCTTCTTCATTCTCAAAATATGATACTTGTACATGGCCTCATTATGTAGCATCTTTGGATATCCATCATGTATCTTCCTTCAAACTCCAAGGAATGCGTGTTCTTGTGGCCATCATAGATCACCTTTCTACCTCTAAAGTAACAAGTGTGTGGCTTGCATAGGCACCCCATCACAAAGCACCTTATCATGATACTTGCCCATAGAGAATGAGATTCTCACTTGCTTGCCAACCTTCACTTTACCACCTTCATTTAACCATTGAAACTAGTTGATTTTGGATGGTCTAAGCAAGGTAACTTCATCTTCTCAACCAAGTAGGCACTTGCAACATTCACATAACTTCCACTATCCTCGATGACACTACACCAATGTCCTTGTGTCAAGTACCTTGAATGGAATAAATTCTCAATTTGCAAGTCCTCTTCTTCACTCGCTTGAGTACTAAGTAATCTCCTAATCATGTACATTTGCTCACATTCACCTTCATTTGGATTGAATTCATCTCCATGCTCTTCTTCTTCAACCACAATTTCTTTTTCTTCATTTTTGCTAGCTCACTCCACCATGTCCCTATAGTTCAAGATGACGTTCATCTTGTTAGAACATTGGTTGGTGTAGTGTCCAAAGCCTTGGAACTTGTGGCACTTGACATCTCTAGCCTTGAAAGGTGTTACTTGAACTTTCCCTTTGTCTCCTTGTGGCCCCTTGTTCTCTTGATACTTAGGCTTGAATCCCTCCTCCTAAGGTGGATATTTAGGTGCCACTCCTTCCTTCTTAGGCCAAGTAGTAGTAGGCTTGGTTGATGAATTTCCATAGCTATATGAGCTATAAGGCTTCCCACTTGAACTCCTCTTATGTTTAAATTGTTTCTCAATCTTTATGGATATGTTCAACACATCTTGGAGATGGTGGAATTGGCATATCTAACTATTCTTGCCACAAAGAAATTTTGCAATGGTAGCTTCTTCTTCCTCCATAATGTTGACCCTCATAACGAATACTTCCATCTCCGTATAGTACTCATCTACACCTTTGGAGCCTTGTTGTAAAGTTTGAAGCTGTTGGTAGAGTTCCCTATAGTAGTAGGATGGAACAAATCTATGCCTCATGACTTCTTTGAGCTCATTCCATGCTTCTATGGGTGGTTCATGTGCCCTTCTCTTGGTGATCATCAATTCCTCCCACCAAACAAATGCATAATCCAAAATTTAACAATATCTAGGTTCACCTTCTTAGCTTCCTGATATTCATAGCTATCAAATACATGCTCCACTTTGCTCTCCCAAGTAAGATAGGCTTCTGGATCATGACCTCATTTGAAGTGTGAAAGGGGTAGCTTAATGGATCCCAAGCTAACATCCCTTCTCCTTGGTTTATGATACTCTTCTTCCATTTGTTGCTCCCAATACTCTTCTTCACCATTGAGGACTTCCCCAAAATGATCATGGAGCACCATTCCTCTTGGTTAGGCTCTTTGCTTTTGGCCTCCTCATCCTTTTCCTCTATGTTGAAATGGATTTCTCAACACTTGAGCGGGTGGGGTCTCAAAAGCATTCACCCTTTCTTCAAATCTATCAATCCTTGAACAAAGATCCCTCCTCATTTCCCTCCTCATTTCTCCCAAGCTTTGGTTGAATTAAGTCATCATGTCTTGAGACATTTGTTGCATCACTTCCCTTAGGGAAGACATCATATTGTTGTCCTCTACAACGTTTGATGCATTAGATGAAGCAGGACCTCTTCTTGTCATTATTGTACCTACAAATTAGAGTCACAAAAACAGGGAAAATATATATATCTCACAAGCACTTGTGTATCACTCTATGATATGGCTTTTTGTTGCTCTAATGTGCTCATCCTCGTATGCCTTTTACCTCTCTTAACACTTCTTCAAGTTCTTAATGCAACTTCAAGAGTAGTCAATTACCCAACAAGGTAATCAAATCAAACATAAAAACTCAAAGCAAATAGTTCATATTTTCAAACATATAATAGTTAAAGAGATAATAGTTTCAAAGAAGAAGGTCATTGAACACAAAACCATTGATCAAACACTTAGAATTCAAGGAAAATATATGAAAGACAATTTATCAAACACCTTAAGGTCAAAAAGTTGTGATCCAATTTCAATCAATTTTCAATGTAATCAAGTGTCCCAATCAACAAATTTAAATAGACGAGTGGGCAATTCAATTCAATAGATCATAAATCAATCTCTACTCATCAATTTGATCAACTTCACTTAGAATTCAACTTGACCACATGAGCATCATGAATTTTCTCATTTTTGGCTCTTTTTCTTTTGACCCCCAATTTTTTTTTGAATTCTTTGCAATTTTGAGATTTTTGATCTTTTCTTCTTCCCCCCATTTTTTTTCCCGTATTTTTATTTTCGTTGAGATAAGATAAAGTAGAAACACCAAACAAATTGAATTGGCCTTTGGTCGTGGACTCAATTTCACAATTCACAAATAATGACAAGAAGAAGAATTAGGATTAATGTCAAGGAACAAAAAAAATATCACATTAGGTCTTGAGATTTCAAAGAAGAAAACATGGTCTTAACACTTAAACAAGAAAGCAAGTAAAGATAGGCAAACCTCTTGATGAAAAGCCTAAGCTCTGATATCAAAAAGATGATGTGGTCTCAAATTTGAAATTAATTCTTCATTCATTAATCAATTCAAAAACACACCTAATTGAGATGAACCCAAGACTTCATGCAAGAGGTTCAAGCTAGATTACCAATAACCATGATTATCTTCGAATAGGATCAATTAGTTTGAATTTCATCAATCCAATTCAACTACTCTAGAAAAGTATTGAAAAACTCAAGAGTTAAACTAAGAACCCTCGACGAGCTATTAGAAGTACACTGAAGAATAGTAGAGTTTAATCCAAAAGAATTGTTTCATTTGATTTAAAAGTTGTTTTTAGAATTAGTTGTCTTTCAAATTACAAATAGACGACTATTTATAGTCTCAATGATAAGAAGCCCTAATTGATGTCTTACAATGGTCCTACGATTATAAAGCCCATCTTAAATAAGTTAAATGACTATTAGATACTAAGAAAAGTCAAGAAAAATATCAAAAACATTACATTGACAAACTAGGGACCGAGGGGATCCGATGCCGGCTTGGAAGGAACCAACACCGGATGATGGTTTAGATGGCCACTGGAAATTCCACTAGCCATCTGACGCAGTCATTCGGCTCAGGATGGTCTCAGGGGAGCACCGGATGGTGCTCTGTTGCTCCATCCAATGCCTTCTCATGAAATCTCTTCTCCATCTTTGTTTTGCACGATGCCATCTTGTTCCAAGCATTCTTATGCTTCCCAACATGATTCCTTAGGCTCCCAAGGGCTTGTTCTTCACTTGACACTCCCTCCTCAAGCTCTGGAATCATCAAAGAAGAGAAATCTACCCTTGGTTGTTCATCATCCATCAATGATAGTTTTTTAAAGATTGATTGAAATCAGTCATCTCTTCTCTCCTTTGCACAAGTGTGATCAATGCTTACCTCAACTTGGATGCTCTAGCTCTTGTAAGTGGTCTGGTAGGTATTATAGGTGTTGATTCACCATCATGCTACATTGAAAATTTCCAAGGACTTCATTCAAGAGATTCAAGCTAGTTCCATTGATCATATTGTCTTCCAACATGACCTTAATGGTTTGAATTTCATCAATTCAACTCAATACCCTAGCCAATTATTGACAAACCCTAAGTAGTTAACTAAGAACAATAGAAAAGCCTTAGAAGAACATTTAAAAGAAGGTTTGTTTGATCTAAAAGGAATCACATAATTTGATTGAATGTTTTTGTAGTAAAGTTGGTTTAAAAATTACAAATAAGAGAATATTTCTAGTCTAACAAGTAAGAAGCCTTAATCAGAGTCGTACAATGGTCAAGAGACCTTAATAACTATTTTAAATATTTCAAATGTCCATGAAAGGTCTATAAAAACCAAGTCAAACCATCCAAAATGAGTTGAGATCTCATTAGGGACCAAAATAGAAAATTGAGGGATTGAAATGGCATCTTGACTGGGGCTAGTTGTGATGTAGGTTGAGGTAATTCAGGGCTTGATTGGCACCACTGACTGGTTCTAGTTGGGAGGACCGGTCGAAGCTTGAATCCAATGCTTCTTCCACTTGATTCCAAGGAACTTTAGGACCTTGATCTTCACCTGAAACTCCTTCTTTGTTTGTTCTGCATCAACAAGTGTTAAACATTCAAAGATGGATTGAAAATCAGGTAGTTCTTCTCTTCTCTGAACAAATATCATCATTGCTTGTCTCAATTTTGTGACCTTCGATCTTGTTACAAGTCTGGTAGGTATTTTTGGAGTTGGATTCCATCATCACCCTCACCTCGAAAGGATTTGTCCTCGAATCGGCTTAATCTACATAAAAGGGGGAAAGATCACAAACTTTGAATGTTGAACTCACTTGATACTTACCTTGAAGATCAACTTTGTAAGCATTGTCATTGATTTTCTCTATTAGTTGGAATGGTCCATCTCCTCTTGGCTCAAGCTTAGTCCTTCTGGATTGAGGAAATCTCTGCTTTCTTAAATGTATCCGCACCCAATCACCAACATTGAACTTCATATCCATTCTTCCTTTATTATGTTGTTTAGCATATCTTTGATTTTGCATTTGAATGTTTTCTCTAGCCTCGGCATTCATTTAGTTCACCGTTTCAGCCTTTCTTTTGCCATCTGGACTATGAACTTCATTCAAAGGTAGAGGAGTCAAATCTAGAGGTGTCAAAGGATCAAAACCATATACCAATTCAATTGGAGAGAAATGAGTAGAGGAATGCATCAATTATAAGTAAATTCAATAAAAGACAAGCATTCTTTCCAAGATTTCAAATTCTTCTTGATGATAGCTCTCAATAGAGATCCTAATGTTTTATTCACAACCTTTGTTTGAGGATGCCAAGTAGTGGGAGAACTCAATTTTGTGCCCAATAATCCCTAAAGGACCTTCGAAAAATAGCTCAAGAATTTGGTATTCTTGTCACTAATAATAGTTCATCATCTCTAGTTTGAGTACTAAGTACATTTCTAATCATGTACATTTGACAAGCTTCTTCAATAGGTTCATGTTTTCTCCTTATTTGCCACAAGCTTTTCTTCTTCACCTTCACTAGCTGACTCCACAATGTCCATGTCTCTGTTCAAGATAATGTTCCTTTTGTGAGGACATTTCTTGGCATAATGTCCATAACATTGACATTTATGGAATTTGATGTCTCTAGCTTTGTAAGGTGTTAATTGACCTTTTCCCTTGTCTCCTTGTAGCCCTTTGCTCTCTTGATTCTTAGGCTTGATTCCCTCCTCCTTTTGTGGGTTTTTAGGCCCCACAAAATCCTTCTTGGGCCAAGTACTCAAATGTTTGGTTCATGAATTCACATCGCTAGGTAAGCTATAAGATTTCCCATATGAACTTTTCTTGTGCTTCAATTGCTTCTCAATTCTTATGGCTATGTTCACCACTTTTGTATGTGTTGGAATTGACATATTTCAACTCTATCCGCTATCTCCCTATTTAATCCACAAAGGAATCTTGCTAAGGTAGCTTTTTCATTTTCAACAATGCTCACTCTCATCATTACTACTTGCCATTTCCTTGTAGTACTCATCAAAACTTTTGGAGCCTTGGAATAAAGTTCGAAGCTTTTGAGAAAGCTCTTTTTGGTAGTAGTTAGATACAAATCGATGCCTCATGATGGCTTTGAGTTCATTTCATGTAGTAATAGGTGGTTGATTGGCCCTTCTCTTGCTGATCACCAATTGTTCGAGCAAAGTTACAACATAGTATGAAAACTCCACAATTCTAACTTCACCTTCTTTGATTTTGGATAGTCATAGCAATCAAACACATGTTAACATTACTTTCCCAAGTAAGGTAAGCCTTCGGATCATGTTCTTCTTTGAATGGTGGAATGGTCAACTTGATTGTTCCCAAGCTAATATCTCTTCTTCTTCTCAATCCCTATCTTCTTCTTCATTAGCAACTTTATCTAGATGACCTTGAAATGCTCTTCCTCTAGGCTGAGCTCTTGGCAATTATCCTCCCCTTCCTCAACCTCTTTGTCGAAATTGGTTTCTCAAAACTTGAGGTGGAGGTCTCTCAAAAGTATTCACCCTTTCTTCCACTCTATCTATTCTTGTGATGAAATCTCTCCTCATAGCCACCATGTTGTTTGTATTTTTTGAGATCTCCTTGGACAATAGTTCCAATTGTTTGATAATATAGGACATACAAACATTGTCCTCTCCCATATTGGATACATTAAATGAATGGGAACCTCCTTTTGTCATGTTTGTACCTACAAAATGAATACACAAAAATAGGGGATATTTGACTCCTCATAATCCACTAGTGTATCACTCTTCAAATAGGCTTTTGCTCACTCTAATGTACTCACCCTTTTGTGCCTTTTACCATTCTTGACACTTCCTAAAGTTCTTAACTAACTCAAAGAGTAATGTAGTTAACTCAACAAAGAATGACAAATTAAATAACAAAACAAAAATCAAATAGTCAATATTGCCCAACATATAATAATCAATGAGATAAGAGTTTCAAAGATAATGGTCAATCAGCACAAAGCAAATGATAAAATACTTAGAATTCAAAGAAAAAAATGATAGGAAATTTATTAAACACCTTGAGGACGAAGTGTTGTAATCCAAATTCCAATGATTTCAAGTGCCTTAATAACAAGTTTTGAATACAAAATCAAGCAATTCAACATAATTGACCACAATTCAATCTCTACCCAACAATTTGATCAACTATTTCACTAGAATTCAACTTCTGAAAGCAAGATCACAATGGCTGCTGATGGAGCTTGGAAATGATCTACGGGTCACCCTGATTGTCCACAATGCTTGTAAGAACAAAAAGAAAATTAGATGACTAGAGTGGGTTGTCGCCCTGAGGAGAACTCCGATGCAACAGTTAGTTCACGTTCCAAGAGAATGAATTGAATTCACTTGTGTTTCTTGTGTGTGTTTCGATTATGTATAATCAATAATAATCCAATAATTTAGATGGAGTTTCCTTGTTTGAATAGATTCCAATTACATGGGAGTAGAAATATCATATTAATTGTGAGACAATATCCCTCCAATAATTCCTAAAATCAAGGAGTTTTCATATTGAAAGATGCCTTCTCATGCATGTCTCTGGAGAGAGACCTAGTAGCTCATTAGTGATGGAGATCAAAGAGCATACATGGTATGTGAGAATTCATGGAAGATCTCATATGAAGAACTTAGCAGAATCATTCTATTCGGCGTCAAATGTGGAGGTTTACAATTCAAGGGCAACCATACTAAAGTTGAGGTCTATATAGATGATGAAGATACTTATGAAAAGAAGGAGATTATGTACAAGAGATTGTATTTCAATACAAGGTTGGAAGATCAAGAATGAAGAAAGACTTGTTGGATAATGTCCAAGAAAATGAAGAACATATGACTTCTATTGGAGATGAAGTTAAAAATGATTGGATGTTCTTGTACAGAGATCAATACTTCAAGTATAAGCATGGCACTTTGAAGATGAAAGTGGCAATGTTGCCATTGATGCTAGACAATGAAGAGTAACTTGAACTTCATGACAAGACTGAAGAAGTTATGCTTGAAGATGATTGGCAAGTTGAAGAACATTGTAAAGTATTCAAGTATGAAGACTTATATAGGTTATTAGAAGGCTTGAATAAGTGTCCAAAGATGTCTAAAGAATGTCCAAGAAGTGCACACCTTGAAGCCAAATCAAAGCAGGCAATCAAGGAAGAGAACAAGCCCAATTTAGCTTGTCCTGCGCAACAATCCAGTCCTCCATCCATCAATCCGGCGCCGAATGAACCTTCACAGCACTAAAATAGTGGCTGTCCGGTGTTGTGTTCGGCCCTTGAGCAAGCGTTGGATAGAGGATATTCTGCTCTGTCAATTCTATTTTCTTCTGTTATTTTCTTGGTTTCTTCTTGTTGTTTGGCATTTGTATTGAGGGTTATTATGTTATTAAAACCTATGAAAAAATTATTAGGTTAATTTAGTTCTTTGGGACTATATATACTTCTTTAACTTTGAAAATCAACAACTTACCCACACACACTTGTATATCAATTGAGAGAATCCATTTGGATTAAAATTCTTTTTTCCTGAGTGTGCATCTAATAGATCTTCTAGGGTTCTTAGTGGGACTCTTGAATTTTTCAATTCTTGGCTAGGGTAATTGAATTGGGTTGATGAAATCCAAACTAATAGATCATATTAGAAGAGAATCAAGGTCATTGGTAATTTGGCTTGAACCTCTTAATGATGTCTTGGGTTGATCTCAAATAGGTTTGTTTTCAATTGATTTTGAATGAAGAATCTATGTCAATTTTTGAGATCACATCAGTTAGCGACTTCTAAACTATCTTCGTGACCTTCTAATTGACTTATAGAATCTCAATCAACCTTCCCAGAGGTCGCAATGATTATTTTAGGGTTCATAATAGCGTGAGAGGAGCCATAGGTACTAAAGCATGGCATCAAAGGTATATGAGATGTGTCGTAGCCAAGGTCTTCCTTGCCGACCTTGCCAATTCAAACTTTTTGAAAGTAGGTTCCACTGCTCCCCCATCGAAGCTTTCCTTCCTTCTACTAGGTGGGCTAGGGAGGCTCAAATATCGCGACCTTCCCAGGCCTTGGGAGTTTAGAGGTATTCTCCCTTTTGGTAGAAACATGTCCTTTTGCTTTCTTTAAGTTTTGCTTCACTCTATAAATAGGTTGTTGGCACTAACTGTTTTAATATTTTCTTAACCCTTTAGGCTATTTTAGGAGAAGCTTTTGTGGCGACTCCAAAGAGTCAAACTTCTGAAGCTGCATCTTGAGTGTTATTATCTCTCCTAGCAGGACTAAGAATGATGGAGATCAAGGAGCATACATAGCATGGGATAATTCATGGAAGATCTCATATGAAGATGCTTATGGAAGAAAGGAGTTTATGTACAAGAGCTTGGATTTCAAATACAAGGTTGGAAGATCAAGAATGAAGAAAGACTTGTTGGAGATTGAAGATGATATTAATAATGATTGG
>JAOXNR010049805.1:0-18059 GCA_028571225.1 Parsonsia alboflavescens | reverse complement strand
TATCCTTTTAGGATTTAGTTTATTCTTTTAGGGTTTAGTTTATCCTCTTAGGATTTAGTTTACCATTAGTTGACTAATTACTGTACTCATTAATGTGCACGGTCAAGTACACACTATCATTCCTATATATATATATATATATATATATATATATATATTTGCTAAGGCGCGCTCCAGAACGTGTCTTATTGCTCGCTTCAACCGTTACCGTAACGTAATTTTTGCTACAGTGCTCATGCAACCAACCAAGCAGAGTAAAAATTCCGTTACGTTAACGGTTGAAGCGCTCATTAAGGCGCGCTCCGGAGCGCACCTTATATATATATATATATATATTAGAATGGGAAAGGTTTAAGTACATTTATTCGTATTCATGTGAAATTATATTATGTTCAATTTTCAATGTCTGTATGTTTTAGTTGGGAGAGAATAATGAATCTATTATTATAAAATATCTTCGATTGAAAATATTAAATATATTAATAATATGAAAATTATTCTTTTTTTAAAAATTGAATGTTTTATCTTAAATTTGATTAAAAATTAAAAAGTATATTTGAATTTTTTTTAAAGTTATCGCTATATTCTTCTCATTAAACCTTTGGTTAGTATATATGTAAGTGCGTAAATTGAGGAGGCAGTTAATAGTATTTTGGCGGTAATTAGTAGTATTTTATATAAAAAAATTAACTTATTTTTATAAATGAAATATTTAATTTCAAATATCTCAAAATGGAAACGGTGACATTCTATTCTGAAAGGAGAAATATATTATTTTAGAAGTATTAGAGATGAACTTTTAATATTATGAAAAACAAGAATAGTTATTTAATTTTAGTGGAGGGGTAAATTAGTAATCACCCTATAGTTCCATATACATGTATTTATATATAATGCGTGTAAAAGTACAAATATCCATAGACAAAGTACAATACGTTCGGTGGACCTGCATGGAGGTTTGTATCGTAAGCTCTCTGCATGCAAAAAGTAAATACAAATAAGCTCCCGCCACTTCCCAACCGACTTTAACGGTAAACCATAAGTCTACCTGAGAAGAAGAAAGAGAAACAACCACAGAAAACTAGAAAGAGAAGAAGTGAAATCCAAGAATTGAATTTGATCTCCAAAATTCTCTCTCTCCAATTTCCCAATCCTTTCCCCAGACTTCATTCCAATCCCCCGGAAGAGAAGAGAAGAATCCAAAATTCCAAAAATCCAAAATCAAAAGAAAGAAATTTATTTGAATTAAAATCATGAGCCTCATAGACATCATCTTCAGAGTGGATTCAATTTGTCAGAAATACGAGAAATATGATGTCGAAAAGCAGAGCAATGCCTCTTCTGACGATGCCTTCGGTTGCCTCTACTCTTCCTTTGAGGCACAAATCGATGCCACCATTCATGTATGTGTTTCATGTCTCATTTTTTAAATTAGTTAAAATTTTATTAAGAAATTAAAAAAAAAAAAAATCTTGAAATCTGTACAAGGTTAAAATGTTACTGAATATAAATATTTTTATTTTTAAATTTTTTAGAAAGCAGAAATAGTGGCAGTCGAAACAAACAGGGCAAAGGTGGTGGCTATGAATGCAGAGATTCGGAGAACGAAAGCCCGGTTGATGGAAGAAATTCCCAAGTTACAGAAGCTTGCTAGGAAGAAGGTAGGAGGAATCGCTATGTTTCCAAGCATATAGACATAGACCATAAAATATATAGAATTTCGGCGAAATCGATAAAAAGATTTTCAAGGTAAAAAAATTGTGTTTATCATGAACAGGTGAAAGGACTAACTCAAGAAGAAATAGAGACTCGAACTGAGCTTGTTTTTTCATTGCCCGAGAGGATCAAGGAAATACCTGAAGGAACATTTACTGCAGCAGCTAAACAAACAGGGGGTAATTGGGGAACTTCAGCTTCCAACAAAAATATAAAATTTGACTCAGGAGGTACTTATAATTTATATCATCCCCCTAAAAAAATTTATTTATTTATTTTCTCCTAATAATGATAAAGATTTGAATGGTTTCTTTACCAGATGGGCAGTTTGATGATGAGTTCTTTCAACAATCTGAGGAATCAAGTCAATTTAGGGAAGAATATGAAATGAGGAAAATGAAACAGGCTTGTAACCCACCTGAATATCCTTAACGTTAATTTTTTTTTTCCTTTAATTTTCTCTTTTGCTTAATTAATTTAATTTATCTGCTGATCCCATTGTTAATTTGACTCAAAACTGGTTCAGGATGAAGGTTTAGATGTCATCTCTGATGGGTTGGATATCCTGAAAAATTTGGCAAGAGATATGAATGAGGTTCGATCTTTATAATAATAATGTGTTTATGCTCATTGTTTAGGAGAGACAAGTTAGATTGATTCATCCCTTTTCTTTCGCCTTTTCTGGTAATTTTATTCAGGAATTGGACAGGCAAGTTCCACTGATGGACGAAATTGAAACTAAGGTTCGAAAAAAAAAAAAAAACCCCACTAATTTTTCCATCTTAAACATGATTTCAACAGCTGGGATTTTTTCCTTTTTCTTGATTCTCTATATTTCTTGAAAAATTTTCAGGTTGATAAGGAAAACAGTAGCCTCAGAAACACCAACGTTAGACTCAAGAAGACAGTGATCAAGGTTTTTCGTTTGCCCCCCAAAGTTTAAGTTCGAGATTAATTGTCCTATGAATACATATAATTACGTCATAATTAGTAATTACTTATATTTCCTGCATAAATCTTTCCAGATAAGGTCCAGTCAGAACTTTTGCATCGACATCATTCTTTTGTGTGTAATATTGGGAATTGCTTCCTACTTATACAAGTGAGTTGATAAAATTTAAAGACAACTGGCCTTTTGCCTGATGAATAGAGATTAATTATAATGCACTTTATTATTAAAGAAAATTAATTCTTGATCTATCTTTTTTTGCAGTTTACTCAACTAATTAAGCAGTTGAAATGCTCCCGACAACCGGCAGGTTTCTTCCGGTTAAGGTGTTAATCTTACTGAGAATTGCGGATCAATAACTTCTGCAGGTTTCAATCATTAACTATTGTACACCTCAAACTATATATATAGATCGTTTTTGTTCGTACCATCTTATGTACAAGAACACCTGAAAAGATTTGACACAAAACTGCATATGAAATTCTACGATACTGATATGTCAAAATCTAGATGTTAATTATAAATATTATCTAGCAGTTATTTATTTATTTTTTAAAATAAAAGATAATCAATATGTTCTTTTTCATTAATTTGTATTGAGGAACATATTTCATGATTCCTTTAATTTACAGTGATCTTGTTCCTTGAATGAGAGGTTTGCAAGGCCTCTTACCATTAAAACTTAATGTTCTGATTAGCATTATTCTGAATCAAGTTTGTTGTGTAAAAGCCATATTTGAAGTTGATGGAATGTTGATCAAGAAAGAGACTTCTAAATAAATTTTCTATTGGAAAAATTAATCATAAAACAAACCATTATTGGATCATCACTATAGTTGCATAATAGCACTATGAAACTTAATCATATGAAAAAGATTTTTTTTTTCTTCTTATTTTTTATTAAGTGAATTTTTATTAAAGAAAAGGATCAAATTACACATATGGCCGGACAAGCCAAACACATTTCCTCCAATGAATAACCGATAATACACCATGTCTAATAAAATAGACAGGTAAATAAACTAAATACAGAAAAAACCAAATGGATGAGGTTTTCATATGAATGTTTGGCTCAATCTAGAACTTCAAGGACATAAAGGTCCAAACTTCTTCACTGCAACTCATAACTGACAGTCAACCAAAGAACCCTGGATGAAGCATCAGAAAGTCTTGAGGACCTAGAGTTGCAATAAAAAGTTGGTACAGGAAAAAGATCTTCTTGATTTCCTTTGAAGAAACTCCAAGATTTGAAGGACATGCCAAGGAAGTCTGGATCTAACAACCATGACTACGGAAAAGAGAAAGATCAGGTAATATGATAAAAAATCAGTAAAATATTTATTAAAAAATAAACTAATGATAATGATTTATAATTAATGATAAAGAAAGTAAGTTTAAGTGATTTATAAAGAGGGACGGAGGAGGAGGGTGTATTTTGGTTTTTACCTCAGAGTAGAAATGGACCCTTTCTCCTGCATCAATGGCTACAGACAGTGGTTGGTTTGCTGCTGCTTTTAGGAGTGCACCTTCTTCGTTACGAGGCACATATTCGTATCCACCAATAGACACCACATGATTCGGCTGCAAAATCAATCCCGCGTCTTAATCATCATCACGATAACATGTAAATCACGGGATATACTAGCTTGAAAGTTATTAATTTAATATTAATTACAATAATATATAATGAATTACCTTAGTTCCATCACATAATCCTTTACCAGCAATGTAAGGGTAACACTCCCCTTCGGGCACATCTAGTGGATGCAGTAGCGAGCATGCAGAACATAGGACTGGAGTTTGAATTCTATTAACACCCTCTAGATAAGCAGAATGTCTAGGTGCATGAAAACTAGATCGGACACCACTAAAAAAACAATTGAAAAAAAATATATAATGGTAACACTGCTCTGATGCAATCCCAACTGGATTAGTGATGTAATCGAATGCCGAATCCACCAGTCCTCCTTCGCAGCCTTGATTATCAGTATCACAATCCACGAGCTCTTGTTCTGATAACGAAATTAGTTTATTTGTTTTGATAGAGTTTATTCCCTCAACCGCGGCCACTGCTGAAAACACCCAGCCACTATCTGTTTTGTCAAAATTACAATATTTTAAACCATAAGCAACAAATATCTATTGATCGACCTTCATGAACCATGCATGTATTAATTATCTCAAATCACTTGTCTGGTTAATTACTCCCTCGATCCGTCTAAAATTGAATGTCCTATTTCAACATAATTAACAAAATAATTATTATGTAGTGTATTTGATTTTCATAAAAAATTACCAATTTACCCTTTAATTTAGTTGCAATACCTTCCTGCGGGTGGGCTTAAATTTTCATATTAAGAGAACTTGATAACGTGACTTTATATTAAAATTTTATCTTTTTTAAGAAATGAAACACTATAGTCCTTTTAGGATATCTAAAAATGGAAATAGGATCGCTCAAATCCAAAGGGAGCCAGGGATGCATTCAATAAGGATTATTTATTACCCCATGAATCTTGATCCTTGATAGGAGTGACTGCACCTTTCTGCCTCCAGTCAATAGAAGGAGGAACAATATTGACATTGGCATACACGAAGGTTCCATTCTCCGGTCGGACTCCGCGGAGCATCTGGCGGTGCTTAAAATTGGAACTAGCATAATAGCTTCTGAATTCATGGTTAGTCATATCAGCAAACTTGTTGAGCTTCAACTTGTAAGGCTTATCCTCCTTGTTGAAGCTATGAACATGGAGGACATTTGCTTTGAACACATTAAAACGCCTCTGCTTTTCGTGAAGATTTATGGAAATTGTGTGGTGACTTCTCCACCTCTCATACTAAGCCCACGAAAACTTTCTTTGGTCTCCAATTCCTTTTCATGGAAATCAAAGCTCTCTGTGATTCCCAGAAGCAAAGCTAAAGAAAAAGAAACTACAAGAACCCTCTTCATCGCTTCCATAATGATCAAACAGGATATGAATGGGCTTGCTACACTATACAGGAGAAGAATGGGCTTTTATAGACAACTTTGTTATCAAGAAATGAGTATTTACATGAGTTCTCAGTTAAAGTTTTACATTAGAATTGAAGCCTTAAACATTAAATTTTCTAGATACTGAAAGACAAGAAACATCTAAAATAACTCATATTCTGTTTAATTAAATCCCATTCGCTTGTCCCTTTGGGTACACCGGTGAAGGGATGAGCATGCAAATTGTAGGTTGAGTTCGAATCTTACAAACACAAATACTCTATTAGATTAGACACTACTAGTTTTTTTTTTTTCAAATATCTCTTTCGCTTGTAATCTGGGATATATCCAAACACTACATACGTAGGTTAATGTGCATGTTTCTCATGCATATATATATATATATATAAGATTCATTCTTTGTTTATTCATTGTCTTCGTATCAAAAGTTTTTCTTAGATTATATATTTAGTCCCCTTAGGACACCCTAATGGGTGAATTGGTGAGCGCTCAAACAAGAGATTTTGGATTTGAATCCAGTTAACATTTGTTTCAACAGATAAAAGAAAACCGATTCCCATCGAAATAAAAGAGAGAAGTTAGAGAGAGATGCTCTCAACTTTCACTTCTGCCAAGACCCTCTCTTGGTAGATTTGAGTGCTTTTCTTGTCCTCGTGATGGATTTCTAGCTCTATGGTTGTTCCTTACAATTAATTCAAGTAGATTGGAGTGGTTTGTGCATTAAAATCTCAGCTTTTTAGTTCATTAAAGTGATCGAACAAGGCTGGTTGGTTCGCTGCCATTAATTCCTACTCGTATCGCTCAATTGTGAATTTATTACTGTCCAAATTGGAAGAAAAATTTTAATGTAGTTGCTGCACCATGTCATCCTATTGATTTGGTGGAGCAACCCAATAAGCCTCCTCCACATGACACTCTTTGCCACATCAGCTATAACCCACTAATAATTAACACCTTTAAAACTTAAATGTTCATCCTTCAAACCTTTTCTTCAGACCATTTAGGTGAAGACCTATGATCATTTAATTTCTTCAACCTGGAACCCTGGATTAGGGGAATCTAGGTGTATCAACAAGTTAAAATCTCCCCCAACTACTGGGCTCTTCATAAAGATCTCCCAAAAACCCACCAACCACTCTAAATTCACCGGCAAGTATGGCTGGCCGTCCCAAGTGTGTTTCTTGTCATATTCATTTGTCTAGTAAGGCTATGGAGATGGCCACAGGGACTCAAAAGTTAAGATCTTGCGATGTTGTTACATTAGAATTTAAACCTTAAACATTAAATTTTCTAGATATAAAGAGACAAGAAACATTTAAAATAACTCATATTCTGTTTAATTAAATCCCTTCCGCTTGTCCCTGTGGGGACATCGATGGCAGACGAGAAGGTAAATCGTAAGTCTTAAATTCAAATTTTATTAACATTTTTTTAAATTAAACATATTACATAAAAAAAAAAATCTCTTTCGCTTGTAGCCTGGGATGTATCCAAACGCTGGGAACGTCATGTTGTGGGAGTGGGTGAAAAGGTTACGTATCTAGTTGAAACTTGAAATGATATATCATCCCAATTAACCGTACGTTCTAATTTATTACAACCAATGAACAGTTTTGAATTCATATCACGTGGGATACATCATGAGTGGTTCATATTTTTTTACAGGATTTTAGGAGTTTTAAAATATGAATGTTACTATTATTTTATTATATATATATATATATATATAGGAATACTTTTGTATATTACGTATCATGTGTTACGGACAGAAAAAATAGTGATAATCTTTTGCGACGTCGATTTTTTCAATTTAGTCTCGACTTTCTCTTTGAAGATTGAAAAAACCGACGACGCAGAAGATTGACACTACTTTTTTTCGTCAGTAGCATATGAATTTGTGTGCTAAATAATACACAGAAGTATTCTTGTATAAATAAATAAATATATATATATGTATATATTTTTAGAATGATGATTGAAAATATTTATTGATGGGGCTCAAAAGTGAACTGCGAGTCACCTCAAAATTGTGATGATGTCAATGACTGCAATCCGAGAAGAAAGTAAAGACGGTCACCAAAGGTGGGCTGTGCCCTGGGAGGAGCTCCGATACCTAAGTCAATATTTTGAGAGTAAACGAGTATAGTTAATTCTCAAAAGGACTGTCACTTGTTTGTAGATTGATTATGATTTGATTACATAGAAAAGAAATCAATTACCTCTTCGATTCGGGCTTTTCTTTTATGTAACAGTAGGGAATTAGGATAGTTGTGAGATCATAGAATCCCGCCAACTGATCCTTGAATCGGGGAGATTCCCTTGGTTGGGATATCTTACCATTCACGTCTCTGTTGAGAGTTGCGAGCTTGCTAACCAACCTTTAGATCAACTTCACGACCTGTTCGTGGACATCGAGGGTCTCGACTGTCTTTTCTGGGAGGTCGCGCCGAGTGATTGCAAGCTTATAAGGGCTGTTAGGAGTCATGCACAATTAGTCGTGGTATGAAAGATGTATAAAATGAGTTGGGAGCCAAGGTTTGGTGGTACCTTTCGAGCTCATTCAGGAGGTCGGTGACCTTCGAAGTCGGTGGTAGCAGGTAGCTGTCCACCTATCCTTGTTGACTTCGTGAGTCTGACTTTCAGGTACTGAAGGTTGGGGCCTTGGGAATTTTTAGGTTGACTTCTGTCCAGGTCCTGCTCGTTTATGTTGACTTGTCCGATCATACTAGTTTCTCTCATCATTACCCTCCTTTAGGTCGAGCGAACTTAGAGGTTGTGATGCCTAAATTACCATCTTGAAGTCCTGAACTTTGAGAGGTCTTGCCGTTTCACTCTACAACGACTAGCTTTGGGATACCTTGCCATTCTTGTCTCTAGTAGAGAGCTGCAAGCTTGCTAACTAATTTTCAGTCTTAGGCAGTGTGTTAGGAGTTGCGCACACTTGGTTGGGGCATGGAAGGTATATGAGGCTGATTGGGAGTTACTAGGTCGTGGGTCAAAGTCTGGTGGTACCTCTTCTATGCTCATGTTGTAGGTCCATGACCTAGGAGGTCGGTGGTAGGAGGTCCCTACCCACCTGCTCCTCGAGACTTCAGAGTTTGACTTTTAGGTATTAGGAATTACCATCTCTAAGTCGTGACCCTTGAGAGGTCTTGTTGTTTTTTTGTAGTAGTTATTTCTAGAAGGAGATGCGTCCATTCAGTTTTGGAAAGCTGGTCACTCGGTTAAAATGTGGAAAGTTGCCCTGTTTCAATATTGGGGAGAACTGAAACGTTCCTAGTTTCAGAAAAGCTGCTCCGTTTTACTCTGAAAAGTCACTCCACTTCAGCTTTTTGGAGAAATGACCTGTTTAGTTCCGGGTAATTGCCATGCTTTAGCTTTGGAAGGTCGACTCGTTTCAGTAACCCAAAGGTCTCCTTATTCTATATAAATCAGAAACCTGCAAACTTTGGGATTTACTTAAACTTTCTCACCGCTTGCAAGAGTTTTCAATTCAAAGGACCTTTTTGCTTTAAATATCTTCTCTTCTTTCTGCTTGGGCATCCAGTAAGTTAGGATAGCTTCTTCTTTAACCTTCCTGGATTTTACTGAGTGAGTTCTCTGACTTTTTCGTGGAAAAAATTTAATCTTTTCGAGCTTTTTGCACTAAACTCGAGATGTCTACTGTGTCAACTTCAACATCTTCTGTGTCTAAAACTCCGCCCCTCCATTCTGGAGCAGCGACTCCCTCCCATTCTTCTGCTAATTTACACCTTTGGTTTTTGTCAAGGCCCCTCCTGTCAAAAGCGAGACCTTCGAGCTTTCTAAAATAGAGACTCATTATGTGACCTCCTCTCTTAGCCCTTCTGATATTTTTGACATCAGTGGGGAGAAGAAATTAGAAAAGGGCGAGATAGTTGCCGCTAGCGAAGATGAGCGCCCCTACAGTTAGTGCAATGCACTGGAGGTATAGTCCTTTATTACTCCAGCCTCAGGGGGGATATCCTTCTACCTTTTCTCCATCCGCTGTTTCTCAACATTGCCCACTTCTAGGGTTTTCCCCTAGCTCAACTTGTCCCTAACTCTCTTCGAGCTGTGGTTTCTTTTATAGTGACTTGTCATCTGTTTAGAATTCCAGTTCTTTAGAACTCTTTAGGAGCTTCTTCAAGCTAGGAGTTTCCTCAGTTGCTAAGGGTGCCTCCAAAGGCTACCTTCAGTTTAACCTAAGTCATAAGCTAGTAGGTAGCTTCCAGTCCTCCATTGGGGAGTGGAAGCCTAATTTCTTTTATGCCTGTCTTCCAAATCATATGGTTTGGTTTGAGCCTTACCCAGATTGGAACCTGAACCATTCATTCTTTAATAAGCTCCTTGACTTAACCAGTAACCAAATGGAGCATACGGATTTCTTAATTGACCTGACCAGGTCTGATGGGGTCAAGGTTGGGTGTTCTACCCCTTTGGTTTGGGGTGCTTTGAACATCCCCCCTTGGTAGGGAGCTTTTCTGTCTCTAACTAACTTTTGCTTTTAACTGCCCATGATTTTATACTTACAGCTCTCTCTTTTTTGTCTTGGCAGAAATTAGGACCACATCTTGGATCTTTAAGTCAGCACCTTCTCAAGCTCCTTTTGTTGGAGCTTAGGGCACTCCTAGTGCTTCTTCTGCTACAGCTCCTTCTACCAAAATTCCCTTTCCCCAAGGCAGGGGGGGACAGGTCATGGCTGAGAGGACTTGGGTTGCTTCTATACGGGGCTTGACGACTGTCGGGATACAGCCTCCTGATAGGTCCATCAAGATTTCGACCTCCTCTTCTTCACCTTCTTTTCAACCTGCAAAGAAGGTCCCTCCGAGCTGTTCTGGGAAGGGGAAGGCCCCAATGACCTCGGGGCCTAAGCCAACATTTCAAGGTTGCACCATCGAGGAGGTTGGTGTTACTCTGACAAGGTTGGGGAATGATGCCCTGGCCATTCACACTGCTGAATGGACAGCGAGATGGGTCCTTGATCTTGCCATGGAGTCATCTGATTCCCTTCTTCAATGGTCCCACTCTTAGTCCTTCCTGATGAAGTTCACTCCTTCTATTGACCTTGCAATTTGCCAGCAACTGACCGACGAGGAGCTTGAGAAGTTTAGCGCCTCCCTCCAGACCGCAATAAGTTCCTGTGACCTTTCATGAATTTGTAATTGGCCTTATTTTATGTTGATTTTGACACTGACCTTTTTTCTCTTTGATTAGCAGAATCATGTCTTCCTGGATGAGCGCTTGAGGAGGCAAGCTGAGAAGGCCAAAAAGGATAAGGAGTTTGCCTCCTTGATTGCTGAGCTCCAGGATGCCAAGGCCCTCATGGAGAAGGAAAATGTTGAGCTTGTGGTTTCTGCTAGGGAGGCCAACGCCTCTACTAACAAATCAGCTAGACTTCTATCAGAGTGTAGATAGGAGATTGATGAAACCAGAGCAAACGGTCAGAGACTCTAGAGGTAGATCATAAGAGGAATTTGGAACTGATCGACTTTGGCACCCTGCAAAAGGAGTGCGTTCACGAGTTTCAGGCCAAACTGGAGGAGTTTCAAGGCCTTTGTGATGAAAATGGCAACCTCAGCATGGAGAAGTTTGAGAAGACCCCTACTTTCGAGGAGTATGTGAAGACTCTGATGTGGCCCCAGATGATGGGGTTATCTGATGTGGACAAGCTCAGAGCGCTCTATCCCGAGATGAGGATTGACCCTAAGTATAATGCAGAACTTTACCATCCAAAGCTGGTCACTTCTCTTCCTTGGGACCAAGGCAATCTGAATCAAGCTTCTCAAGAGGAGGTCACTGTTGTCAAGGTCCTAGCTCAAGTTGGTCAAAATGATGAGAGCCTTTAGGGAAGGGAAAGGAGCTCGTGAAGGCAGCCTCGGAGGTCAAGGTCATAGAGAGAGAGGACTTGGATGTCACTCTTCAGGCCATGATATCTCCTAAATGTATGCCCATGTTCTGCTATGTAAATTTGTTTCGGGAAATTTATCGTCGCCTCGTGCATACTTATTTTGGAGGAGGTACTTGACCTTTTCCAGGTCACTTGTCCATCTCTTATGGAGCTTTTTTATTTGACCACAATGTCTTCTATTTTGGAGGCCCTTCTAGCATTGTCGGGGTAGAGACAACCGCTAAAGAGGGGGTTCCCCCAAGCAACTCTGAGCCAATCAACATCCCAAAGGACAAGGATGATGTTCCTCTGGTCCACCGTTAGTTGAGAAAGTAACTGAAGACTTCACGGCGTGGTGAAGGAGGAAATCTTTGTAATAGAATAGGACTTTTTCAATCTTTCTCCTTTGATGTTTTGAATATTCAAACCTTTTGATTTCTCCTTTGAATATTTCAGAGGTCTGTTTGTGTCCTTTGTTCTTATAACAACCTTATTTTTTCGCTAAGTATTCTGTCTTTGTTTTGGCACTTTTGAACTTGAGGCAAATAACACAAAGTGAAATTTTGATAAGCTTTATTAAGGAAAAACGTATCTTTTATTTATGTCTTGCTCAAACTAAGCCGAGGTGATTACTTTTGCCTCATTGCATTTCAGCGAGGTCCTTTAGGATAGTGTCTAGTTGAATTAATGAGTCTGCGAGGTCTACAACGTCTAGGTAGCTTTAGGCATAAAATTTCTTTAGATGGCAAATGTTCCAAGGTCTTAAGAGTTGTCTTCCTTTGAGATCAGCGAGCTTGTAGCTCCTTCCTTTGCGAACTTCTTGGACTATATAAGATCCTTCCCAGCTTTCTTGTAGCTTGGTCAATTAACCTTATTTGCCAACATCTGACCTTTTGAGGACCATTTCTCCAACTGTGAAATGCCTTGTTTTCACTCTTTTGTTGAAAAAATTTGTAACTTGCCTTTTGTAGATTCTATTAGCTTCCATTGCTTTGTTTCTAACCTCTTCAAAGAGGTCGAGGTTTTCTTTTCTCTCCCCCTCATTTAGGACTAAATTGTATTTAGTCAGTCTTAGGGACTTTATTCCAACCTTGATTGGCGTCACTGCCTCTGTACCAAAGTGTAGGTTGAATGGTGTTTCTCCAGTAGCTTTTCTAGGTGTTGTTCTGTATGCCCATAGAATAGGTAGAACTTCGTCTAGCCATGCAGGTTTGCGACCCTCTTTCTCGAGCTTGGTGAGTCCTTTCTTGAGTCCTTCCAAAATAGTTCTATTTGTGAACTCAGTGAGCCCATTTGCTTGGGGATGAGCTACAGAGGTCAGCCTCTGTTCAATGTTCAAATTTTTGCAAAATGGTTTGAACGGGTCGCCAATGAACTGTTTTCCATTGTCTGAAATTATAGATTTGGGCATCCCGAACCTGCACACGATGTTTCGCCATACAAAAGACTAGAATTTTGGTGATGAGATGGTTTCTATTAGCTCTGCTTCAACCTATCTGGTGAAGTACTCCACGATAAGGATTAGGAATTGAACATCCCCACTCCTTTCGGGAAGGGTCCTAGTATGTCAATCCAACAGATATCAAAAGGTATTGATGTGTTGATGGATTGATATCTTGTTGGCGGCACATGTGATTTGTTCCCATGCAACTGGCAGCTCGTGCATATCTTCTCTTTAATGTTTGAAACCTTTGAGGGCCAATAATACCCTGTTCTTAGTATTTTCTTGGTAACGGTCTTTGCTCCAATGTGTGATCCACAAATTCCACTATGTACCTCTTTAATGACGTATTGCCCCTTTCCTTGACTTAGACATTTGAGTAATGGCCAAGTATATGATCTTTTATATACCTTGTTATCTCCTATTAGGATGTAGCAAGGTGATCACTTTTGCACTTGGCAAGCTTCTTTAGGGTCTTGTGGGAGGTTGCCATCCTTCAGGAATTTGTAGATTGGATATCTCCAGTCTGCCTGATCCTCTATAACCAAGCTCTCGTCTTGGTTTATGCTCGAGGAGTATAGTTGTTCCACTAGTAGCTTTGCATTAGTCTCGACTATCTCTCAATCGACTTTAGATAGTGCATCTCCCTCTGCATTTTGTTCTCTGGGTATTTGCTCGATGAGGAAATGCTCAAGTTTAGATGTGATATCCCTTACTCTTTTGAGATGTTTGATCATGTTTTCCTTTCTAGCATCATATTCTCTAGCCACCTGGCTGGCTATGATTTGTGAATCAGTTTTAACGTGCAATCTCTTATAAGTTTTAGAGTTGCTAAGAGGTCTTCATGTTCAGATTCATTATTCGAGGTTGGGAAGTTGTACTTTACTGAGTAAGAGATTCTCACTCCCTCAGGGCTAATTAGTACTATTCTCGCAATTAAATTTCCCATTTCCATGGAACCATTTATGTACATTGTCCAGACGTTACTTTCACAGATGCTTGTGAGCTCTAGTGGAGCCCTTGTGCATTCCTTTACAAAGTTTGAGAGAGCTTGAGCTTTGATTGCTTTCCTTAGCTCAAATTTGATTTGATATCCCGAAAGCTCAAGAGACCACTTCATCATTGTCCTACCCGATAGCTCGGGTTTTGCTAGAGCTTGCTTTAGTGGCAAATTGGTTAATACTCTTATCGGGCAAGTTTCAAAATATGGCTTTAATTTCCTCGAGGTAATAATAATGAGGTACAAAAATTTTTCGAGGTCCAAATACCTAACTTCGGGACCTCTGAGCAATTGGCTTACATAATAAATAGGGGATTGTAAACCAAACCTTTCTACTAGTAGCACTGAACTGATTGCCTTTTTTTTTTTGTTGCGGTGAGGTACATCAGAATTTCTTTTCTCGGCCTCGGAGAGACAAGCTGAGGTGGTTTTCCTACGAACTATTTCAGCTTGTCAAAAATTGCTTGACAATCCTCAGTCCACTGGAAATCCTTTGGCCTTTTGATGACATCATAGAATTTTTCTCCTTTGTCTGCCATTTTGCTGATAAAGCATCCCAATGCTGCCATTTTTCCTGTCAATTTTTGGACTTCTTTGATGTTCCGAGGGCGTTCCATGTCTATTAGTGCCTTGATTTTTTCCGGATAGGCATCAATGCCCCGTTCTGATATCATGAAGCCTAGGAATTTTCTTCCTGAAAATCCAAAGGTGCATTTTTCTAGGTTGAGCTTCATATGGGCAGCCCTCAGGGTCTGGAAAGTCTCCCTGATGTTGTCAATAAAATCTTCACAGGTCTTGGACTTGATTACGATGTCTTCCATGTAGACCTCTATGTTCCTCCTGAGATGATTCTTGAATACCTTATGCATAGCTCGCAGGAGCCCCTGCATTTTTCAGGTTGAATGACATTTTGGTGTAGTAGTAGGTCCCGACCTCTATGATGAACGAGGTCTTTTCCATGTCTTCCACTGCCATCGGGATCTAGTGGTACCCCTTATATGCATACATTAAGCACAACCACTGATATCCAGCTATTGAGTTCGCCATTTGATTGATGCTTGGGAGTCGGTAGGAGTCTTTTTGACAATATTTATTTAGTGTGGTGAAATCCACACACATCCTCCATATCCCTTCTTTCTTTGGCATAGCGACCGGGTTCGCCTACCATTCTGGGTACACCATCTCTTGTTTCGCTTAAGGGCAAAGGTCCTCTTCTTCTGCTTCATCGGTTTGACCCTGGTTTGGGCCCAACCTTGTGTTTAGCAATCTTTCAGTCTACCCCCTAGAGGTCGCTAGGTTGCTAGGTGAAGACCTTTAGGTACACTTGAAGGGAGTCCACGAGCTTCCTTTTGACTTTAGGAGGTAAAAACTCTCTATCCATTTCTCAGGGAATTTTAGGTTGAGGAACACCTTCTCTCCTCTGCCAGCTGCCTGGATTCTGTAATCATCATTCCCTTTCGGGAGGTCGATGCAATTTTCCTTCTCGAACTCAGGCAAGCTCTCTTTGTTACCTTTAGTGATGTAACATTCTGCGGCGAGTTGTCTGTCCCCTTCTAGGACAATCCATAGTATCTCCAACTTGGATTTTCATGCTGCAGTTTAGCAGAGAGATTTTTGCTCTTAGGTCCATGACCCCCCTTTTGCCTAAGATTGCGTTGTTGGTTCTGGGTGTGTTGACCGCCATCCAATCCATGACTTCGCTGACCTCTTTGCCATTCGCGGGGATTGCAGCTAGGACACGAAGGATCCCATTTGCGTAGGTCTTGCTGCCATTAAAGCTTGTCAGAGTTGCGTTTGACCTTGTCAACGAGCTCTTGTCTATCCCTATCTGTTCAAATGCCTTTCAATACAAGACATTCACAGCACTCCTAGTGTCTACCAGGATCTTGGGCACTAGGAAATCTTCGACCTGAAGAGACACTACTAGGGGATCAGAGTCTTCCATTCAAGCTCATTTTGACCTTTTTTCGATGGCATTTATTTTAGCTACCGGAGCTCGCTGATTCTGTGGGGTTGCTGGAGGTGGATTAGTAGGTCCTGTGTCTCTTGCCTTGAACTCTTGCAGGTGGCCCTTTTTGACTAACCTCTCAATCTCGCTTTTGAGGTTGAAACAATCCTCAGTGAGATGATCATGGTAATTGTGGTATTGGCAGAACTTGGCAGGGTCTCTTTTGGCCACGAGATTTTTGAGAGGTCATGGCGGCTTTAGGAGACCTCTTTTTTTCATGACCACTAGGATTTCAGCTCGTGAGGTCCTCAAAGGAATGGTCACGAGGTCAGGGAAGGTCTTTCTTTTCTTGTCTAAAGTTCCTCCATTTGAGTGGAGGTCCTTACTGTCCCTTTTTGAGGACTGAGGGCTTTTTGTTGTCTTTTTCCGTTGCTGTGGCAAAGCTAGGGATCTTCATCTGGACTGTTGTTTCTGCAGCCTTGATTAGTTTTTCTAGGAGCGACTGTAGCTGCTTTATGGTTTTTACTGGCTCCTCGGCCAGCATGAGGGCGACGTATCCCCCTTGCAAACCCTGTTTGAAGGTAATGATGTCAATGACATCATTTTTCTACTCAATCTCTACTTCCTCGTAATTGAAGGGACTGTAGTAGCTTCTTGATGTCGATCTCTACTTCCTCTCCAAACTTTTGCTTGATGTTGAATAGGACGTTAATGTCTTTCACATACCTCGTGCTGCTCTGATAGTTTTTCAGGAACAGCTCTTTCAGCTGTATCTAGCTTGAGATGCTCGCCTCTAGTGTGCCTTTGAATCAAGATTGGGCCTTCATGGTCAGCGTTAATCGAAAGGCTCTGCATTTAACTTATTCGTCGTACTCGAACATCTCCATGTAAGACACATATTCGTCTATGTGTTGTAGTGGTTCCCTTGTGCCATCATATTTTGCCTCTAGGTGTGGGGCTTCAAACCCTGGTGGCATCCGAGCTATTCGGATATTGTGGACGAATGGCGAAGGCTCCGAAAGGTCCTCTCTATCGCACCCTCTTCATTTCTTTCTTGATTGGCTGGGGGAGTTGCTCTCCTCAATGAATTGGGGGCTACCTCTTGAATGTTATTGCCGGTCGTTTTGATCAGGCTTCGTCGAGGTAGCATCCTTTCTCCAAGAGGAGTTCGGAGCGAGCTTCCCTGCTTTTTAGGATCTTGTCTCTGGCTTCGTAACATGGTGATGTGATTCTTGAATTTTGGCTAGAATTTCAACATCCATCTATCCAAACCCAAGGTCACTCATAATTTGAAATTTTGCCCAAGTCTTCAAAAAGAGGTTCAAGCTAGTGAATAATGACCATGATTGTCTTCCAATATGATCTATTAGTTTGGATTTCTTCAACCCAAATCAATTACCCTAGCCAAGTATTGATAAACCCTTAAGTTTTACTAAAAACCCTAGAAGAGCCCTAGTAACCTTTCGATCAAGGAACCAATTGAATCCATAAGGATTTCTTTCAATTGTTGAAAAGTGTTTGTTAAGTTAATTGTTAAAATGCAATACAAATGAGGGACTATTTATCGGTTCAGGCCCAAACATGAGTAGGGACTTAATTAAGCCTCTTAAGCTACTTTAGAACATAAAGATAGCAGCCAACAATAAGTGGAAAAGCCTAACTAAAGTTAAGATAACTAAGGATGTAAAACAGAGGATCAAAATCGAAAATTTCTAGCAGTTTTCACCAATCTGTCCAGCTCGTGCAGGTCCACTTCTAAGGCTTCAAATGGCTTGATTTCTTAATTAATCATTCCTCCTCGATGTCTTCTATCATCTAGATGTTGAACTCTTTCCTTGGTTCAGCCGCTATTGATGGTTGTGCTTCAAACAATGTTGTAAAGTCTATCAAAGTTCAACACATTTGCTGAAAGTTTCTGCCTTGTTCATTCAATTTCCAACTTTTCAATGTCTTCTAATCCCCTATATAAGTCTTCATACTTGAATACATTACAAGGTTCTTCAACTTACCAATCATCTTCAAGCATAACTTCTTCAATCTTGTCAAGAATGATTTGCACATAATTATGCTAAGTTTTATGATCTTTTCATGCCATTATCTTATGTAACTTAGCTTAATTATGTTAT
>JAOXNR010049784.1:0-18063 GCA_028571225.1 Parsonsia alboflavescens | reverse complement strand
ATAAGAAACATATATATATATATATATATATATATATATATATATATATATATATGTATGCAAAATTTTCATCTCATATGATATTTCATGAAATTTAAAAGTGAAATTTAATTCCTTTGGATTATTCTGTCTTGACTATTGATTTTTCTGCGAAGCTTTTCACTTCGCAGTTGATGAATTTTGTTATGTATATTTGAAGTCATTTCTTGAATGAAGATGAAATCAATGCTTGTCTAAGGTAACACCAATGTCAAATTACTTGGAATCGAAGGGTATCCACTTCCAGAGAAATTGAATTTATTTAAAATTTAATATATAAAATTTGTATTCAATCAGTAACAAAGTAAGATTTTCCGAAGGTCATATAAGCTTAGATTCTTGTCGTTCTAAAATTTTTTTAATTAATTATTATGTCGTTGGTTATATATTGTTAGAAGACTTTAAACCTATTTTGATTCTCTTAATTTAAAACATATTATCATCTATATTAAAATAATCTATTAAACATATACCATATAATTCTTAAATCTATTTTAAATCATATAATCTATATCAAATTAAAGTAATATTAATTAAAAGCCTATTGACACTGTAATTTTTGTATTAGGATATGTATATTCTTTAATAAATATAAAATTTTAAATTTTCTGATCTTCTTTAAGTCTCCTAATTAAACTTAATAAGAATTTACTATTAAGTCTCCTACTTTAAATTATATTATCCATATCAAAAGAATCTATTAAACATATATTATAATTCTTAAATCTATTATAAATCTCCTATTTTAAATCTTAATAATTCTATATTAAATCATAACAAAATTAATTAAAAGTGACAGTATAGGTTTTATATTAGGATATGTATATTCTTTAGCAAAATTTATATTTTAAATTTTTTAAACTTACTTTAAGTCTTCTAATTAAACTTAATTAATATCACTAGATAAAGAACGTACTTCTAAATATCCTAATTTAAATATACTTTAATTATCTTGTTTTTGCTTATAAAAGAGTATACAATACACAATATTTTACTCATTCTCTACCCTTCCAATTCGAATCTACCATTATTTATTTTGTCAAAATTCGAATCCTATGGCTCAAAAATTTATTTTGCTACATTCAAAGGTGACGTTAACAACCTGGAGATGATTATACCAAGGTAATAGTATTTGATATTTTATTTTTTTAATACTTTGTAAGGTTCAAGGATTCACACATCAATCAGCAAATAAATTCCCAAATATATCCAAATGGATTGCCCAATTTCAATTTTACCCATTTTATGTAAACATTTCATTTCTATTCAAATGGGTTGATCCAATTTCACCTCACCCCAAATTGACTTTTTAACATTTTTGGGTAATAAAAATTAACCTGAAAATGAGAAATTAAGTTCTTCTCCTTCGTTTTTCAATATCCAAATCGAGAACCGATACGTAACTCTTCAACTTCTTCTTGATTTTAGATGCAACTATCCACCTACTTCCTAAAAGCTGGATCACCATAATAATTCCTCGGATAACTCAACTCACTACCATAACTCTTCATCTTTCCCTTCGTCTCTTCTTCCACTTTCATTTTCTTTCCCTTCTTCTTCCTCACACCCAACCGAGAAGCAGCGTTCCCTTTTTCTTCCTTCCACTCTCATTTTCTTTCCCTTCTTCTTCTTCACTCCCTCACTCACCGACGCGAAGCTCCTTCACTCCCTCACCGGCAACGCTCCTTCTTCACTTCCTCACCGATGCGGCTCTTCCATCACTTCCCGGTAGGTTTTCTTCACATGAACCTTGATTTTGTGTGTTGTAACTTCGATTTTGTAGTTTGTTGAAAGCATGGATTAACTGTATTGGATTGTGCAAGGGTTTTGAATATTGGGTTCGAATGGTTTAATTTGGTCTTGATTGGTTGTATCATCTTGAATCTCGAATTTTGATCACGAGTATGGAATTTTTTCACAGGTCTCAAATGAATTGTGCATGGGTTTTGAATTTTGGATCTTGAATTGTTGAATTTGTGTCTTGAGTTCGAATTTTGATCATGGGTCCCGTGGGTCTCAAATGGATTGTGCATGGCTTTTGAATTTTGGGTCTCGAATGGTTTAATTTGGGTCTATAATGGTTAAATTTTGTATAGGGTCTCGAATTCTTGGTCATGGGTCTCGAATGGAATTTGTTGGGTCTCGAAATTTACAAGGGTCTTGAATGGGTTTCTTTGGTCTCTAATGGCTTTTCTTTTGTCTCGAATGGGTTCTCTAAGGTCTAGAATTTGGTGTCTTGGGTCTCAAATTGGTTTAATTTAGTCTCTGGTCTCAAATGACTTAATTATTGTCTCGAATGATTGAAAATTTGTCTAGAATTGTTTAATTTTGGTCTCGAATGAGTTAATTTTTGTCTCGAATGGTATACATTGTGTGTATCCTATCTACATTGTGTTTGAAAATTGTACATTGTGTTTGAAATTTTCTACATTGTGTCTTGAAATATTATAGGCTGTATCTAGAAATAAATTATTTATTTCCTAATAACAATTATAATATTATTAATTAATTTGAAAGTGATAATTAATTTTTTCAACGTTATAATAAATGACATTAGGTCGTGTCTCGAAAAAAGTGAGTTTAACTGTATATGAAATTTTTTTAATCAACTATTTCATTTGTTCCTTTACGGTAGAGATATGGATCCCACCTAACATACCTTTTCAACTCCGACACGATCCCGATATGCTTGCCAGGAGCACACTTACCTCACACACTAAGTATTCGACCATTACACATATTGTGGACCTGTTACGACACCATGGGGCATTAGAGCGTTTTTGGACGGACCCCTTTGGATACATGGTGGTTCTTCTCCATTATCGTGGAGCGTACCATACTCGGGTAGCCTAGTATATCTTAAGATGGGAGGTTATTTTGGACCGTGCTTGGCCTAACGAGATGTGGTTCTTCATCGGAGGCCTGTTTCACCGACTGGGTATCCAAGAGTACGCTCTCCTCACTGGTCTACGTTTTGAAATAGTAGATCGGCATATAATTGATAGGCCACAAATTGCGATTTCTGCCATGGCTCGATTGATTGGGATCAATCTGGCTACTCTAGATGTGGTCATGAAGATGTGGGAGGTCATGGCCGTGGGACAGTGGTCCGTCGATGATGCCCTCAGACTGGCATACGACATCATCATAGGTCACTGGATACTCACCCGAGAGCTGACTGCAGTCATTCCATTTTATGTATGAAGGATATTAGACAATTTGGAGGCTGCAAAGTCGTTCCCATGGGATGGAGCCACACGGTGCATTCCTATAGATAGGCCACCGCCGAGGACGCCCAGAAGAGACATTTATACGGCAATCCTTGGTTATTGATGGTAAGTTTTCATATTATTAATCACATTCGTATATCAATGGTGTTTTTTAGACTCTCTAAATATTAAATTGAAAATTTTTTTAATCTTATCTTTAATTAATGGTGGGTATATGATCACTTCCCATCCCTGTGTCCTCAACTGTGTAGGGAAGCCCAGAATGAGGCTAGACGTGGCCTCTCCCACTTATGTAAATGATGCCCAAGATGCCTTGCCATTCGACATCCCCGACTTCGGCACGTACTAGCTACTTCGCGAGGTAAGTGAATACCTTATCAATGTTCACTTTCATTTTCAAAATTAGTTATTATCACTAAATCAAATTGCCAATTACAGGTGCGTGCACGCTCCCTGTACATCGAGGCTGATTAGGCAGAGTAGCAACAGCCATAACGGGCTGATTTCACTAGTATCCCACATATTGCCTTGACATGATGGGGCAATTATCTGCCCAGCTCATTCTGGGTGGCGTGTGGACAGGGATTGCCTGTTTCGTCAAAATTTAAGTTAATTTTATATAATGCTAAATATGAAGATCATTGATATTTTACTTTTATTTTATTTTAGATCCCGCTTGGTGATCGAGATGTGGCTGAAGAGAGGATTGATCAAGATCGATCGATCGGTCCGACGAGATCTGATACGATCTAGTGGATGGTATGTCTCTCATGATATTTTATGTTATTACAGTAGATTGGTGAATGCAATTCGATATGATTGTATCTACTTTGATGGTTTGCTTGCCTTTGTGATTACTAAATTTGTTTGTGGATCCAGACCGCACCGTCGAGCCCTATGACTGAGGACTAGGGAAGTAGACAAGCCTCTCCCAGCCCGGGTCGACACGAAAATAGTTGACGTTAGGTATATACCTCTTCCTATTTAAATAAATCCCCCCCCCCCCCGCCCCGAAACGATTACTGATGGATTCTAACTATATTTTATAATTACAATCCCCTACGATGATAGACGTACCCATGCCTCCCATGCCCGGGGTCGAGATCCTATTGAGCCAGCTTGAGGACCACTTACTACAGAGGCATGAGCTGGTCCTCCAACGCAACTCAGGGAAATGCAGGCTGAGGTTCTCAATCGGGGCATGCATATTGAGCGTCGGCTTGATGAGCTGGAGAGGGATGACAGTCGTGGATCCAGTCCGCCACTACATGATTCTCCTTCCCGAGAGCTTCCTATGCCCATACCCGAGGGGCTTACACATTCCATCGATGTCTTAGTTCGACCGATGGCCACCCCTGCCCAGTATCTCCCATAGTCCTCGATGACACCACGCAAGTAAATTTTAGTTTCTAAATTAGTATTCATTTTGGTAACTTTTTTTTATGTAATTTTTAATCTTAAAATGGTTACTATCTTTTTTAAATAATACATTGATGCACCTGTTAGTTTGGGAAAGGATTAAGGGGTTCCTCTGGCTCTAGCTCCGGTCCCGACATCTCCTATAATCCCAACCGAGACTATCCAGGTAAATTTTGGATCATAAATTCGGGAATTTTGGTTTATGTTGCTCGTTCATTTTATTATTAAAGAATTTTATAGTAATTGCCAGCCAAATAATTCTTTTAAAGTATTGTTAATTATTTTTAATGATTGTTTTGTGCATTTTATTGGGAGTTCGGTTGTACATGTCGGGCCAAGGCCCCAACCGTAAGTATACGATCACCTTACACCCCACCCAACCCATCATATCGAGTAGTCTAGGGCACAGAAACGGTCGAGGATGAGATTCGAGAGGACGACTTGAGCGTTGGAGGTGCGGATGGAGATTCCTCCTACCGTAGACTTGCAAGAGGTCCAGGAAGGGATTCTTACTCCCGTCGAGGAGCATTTGATGCAAAATGGAAAAATATGGTGGGGAAAATTATAGAATCTCAACTGTAAACAACTTTACTTGAAAGCTTTATTATAGAAAAGGGAGAATAAAGAATAAAATGACAATATTCTCGAGACACTAAGAGAAATGAATTTTATTGATTGAAAACTCAAAACTTCATAAAAACAACAATGTCTCCAAACCCAAACAGTTAAATAAACCCTAAATAAAAAATTGAAAAATTATGAAAAGACCCCTAAAGTTTTTAAAAGACCCAAAAGTCCACCCAGATGACCCCGGATGGCCAAAAAAAGGCCTAAAACACAGCATTGCAATGACTATTACTCCTTGGACCTCCCCGGATCAACCCGTCAAATTTGAGCCCATTCTGACGCTCTCATAACTTTTCAGTTCTTACGTTCCGACCTCAGAAACTTTTCCGAACTTCTTCGAATCATCTCCAATTGCCTTGAAACTTCTCCTGCAGCCTCTTGGACCTACGTGGGCCCTCTTGGATATCTTCCTGGGCCGGCGCTGCATCAGCATTATACTCTCGACCGGACCCAGTTGGATGCCTTCTGCAGCACCGGAGCTTTAGAGAGGTAATTCACTTTCTTTTTATGATTTATTTGCATTTAATAACTTTCTTGTTTCATAGTCTAACTAAATTTTTGTGATAGGCGGGGTATTGGGGGGCGGGCAGGTCATTTGTTGGGAATGACCTTAGGAAGGTCCGATCCATCTCAGACGATCAAGCGGACCAATTCATGATGGGGTTGCGGAGACTGACGAGGGAGGCCCCATCACTTTACCCCTGCCAAGCCCGCTTCGCACTCGCTCGGGCATACTTCTACATATGTACTTAAAAATAGCATTGTTCTCTATTCCATTGTTCTCTAGTTACAACATCATTTTTAACTAACTCAAATTACAGAGCATTCTCCAAGGTGCGTGGGAGCAGACCATGGCATCTCAAGCGGAGCCGAGAACCTACGACTTTGATGCCTTTGTCATTGACTAGGTCGGGGTAGACTCGGACATGAGAGAGGTAGCATGATGGGAGGTACAGGAGGTATTTCACTTCATTTTCTACAAAACTCTTGGTTTAAATTATGATTTATTTAATATTAATGGATTTAATATTTGTACTATGTATATAAATATTGATGCTTTGTTGCCTACACTCGCACTGAGTGTTACTTCGGATTTCATTGGACAGGTCTCGAATCACATTATATGATTCGAAACCATTGACATGGCAAAGGCCTCTCGATTGGACCTGATGGCATCGGTCTGTTCGATGTCGCCAAGATTACTGCAGCAGGTCGGCTTTTATGATAGGACGGGATGGCCCCAGCCACAGAGGTTCACTTGGGGTTTTGTTGACTCCCCCGATGCATCGGTGCACTCTGTCCCTGTTCAACTAGACAATGCTAGTTTCGGGGCTTACATTTGCTACTACATGTGACAGCTATTAAGGGGCCATGTTAAGGAGATGCCCCGCTAGCCTTGTACATTCAAGATGGCGCACTTCATTAGCGATGAGACGGCATGGATCATGCAACGGGGGAGAAATTTGTTGACGGCTTCCTAGTTTTTTTTTTTTTTTGTTTATATTGTAAATTATTTCCCATTGTAGTCGTAGATTTTATATTTATATATATATATATATATATATATATTGTAAATAATACACTAACCATAAATATATATTAAATCAATGTTACAACTATCATATGTATATAGAATTATTAGCCAAATTAGGACTCAAACTATACTCTTTTGGTCATTTTGATCCCTAAAATATTTTTTTGGCTTAATCAGGACTTAAACTATTTACTGGTTGATTCAATGACAAACATGAAATTTAAATGACAAATTCACTGTTTGTTGAAATAATAACATTTACATGTCATAAACAGTGTCAACATTGATATTGTCGGGATAAAAATCTACACCCTCCATAGACATGTTGACATGAACGTTAACAAAATTTGTCCCAAAAGATTGTTGTGTGGAATTCAGATCAGATATAGACACTTTATGATTTAAGTCAATCGTTGTTGGATCATTTTCTTTGGGATGCTGATCATTTTCTTAGGGATGTTGGGCTTCCGTGTTGTGAGCATTTGGACAAGTGGTACAATTATGTTCTTTTCTCTTACATAGGGAGCACGTTTTCCTTTGACGATATTGTTTGTTTCGAGAGAGAAAACGAGCCTCTTGTAGTCTTCCAATAGACCTTCTTCTAGTAGGAGGATTGACGATCACATCATCCATTCCTGCAATTGAATTCAAAGACGAACACAAGGCCACAAGCTGTATCGAAGGTGCATATGCCATCCTCAGTTTTTCGGTGTCAAATGAATGACCACAACATAGAGTGTAATAATGAGCTACATTTTTCCTATAGAAAAGAATTAAGGTAAGTAGGTTGTGGAAATATCTAATTATATACTTAAAGAATTAAAAAAAACAAAAAAAAATGGAAGACTTGGGTCTCGAATGGACCACACTTAGTCTTGAATCTCGAATAGACAACACTTGGGTCTCGAATCTCGAATGGACCCCTTTTCTCTCGAATGGACAACTAATGTTTCGAATGGACTTTCTAAATTTAGCAGATAAATCAAGAAATAGACCAAAAATTTACCTGGCAACAGCAATGGCATGTTTGCAAGGTATCTCTTTCACTTCCCATCTCCGACATCCACAAGTCTTCTACAGGATATCCACTAGAACATTTGCTTCCTTTGGTGGATTTCCTATATCATATTCCTCTTTATTCCGAATGGATGTAGTTCACAGCCTTTCAAGGTCGACCTTCGCAGCTTCTTCCTCAATTCTTTCCACCTCCCGCTTGGTGATAATATCTGGCATTGTAGCTGTTGCTTCCCTACGCTTGTTGAACCAAGCCTGACACAACCTCCTAAAACACTCATGTGCAGATGTAATGGACAACTTTCGAGCTTTTTTGATTGCGTGGTTGAAGGACTCCACGATATTGCTCATCATTTGATTGTAGCGATTGTTTGGACGATATGCACGTGACCAACCCGGGCATCCTACCTCCATATCCAACCAACGATGAACTCCAAGGTGCATCTCTCTAATGTCTCCAAAGTAGAAGTCACATGTCTGTTTGTCATAGGCATATGTTGCATTTTTAAAATGGAGTGCAACCTGAGGATTTTTGCACTTTGTCTTTAAGTTTTCCTTCAGATGTCAATAGCAAAAGCCATGTGGGACCTCGAGATATACTATCCGCATTGCACGCAGTATGCCTTTGTGTCGATCAGATACAATAACCAAATCATCTCGCAATCCATATGCAGTCTGGAATCTTCTCATGAACCACTCCCATGAATCGTTGCCCTCCTCCTCGCCAAACCCGAAAGTAAGGGGAAAAGTTTTCCCATTTCCATCTGCACAGACAGCTGCATAAATTTTTCCCTCACATACACCTTTTAAGTCTATTTCACATATAATAATTACGAGCCTCATGTACTTGAAACCCTCAATCGAAGGACCAAGTGCACAGAATGAGCTCAGAAACTACTCATCTCGCATACATATATTGGTCACTATCACAGGCATTACACGCTTTAACATGTGGAGGTATGACTGTAGCTGTTTGTATGAGTTTTCTGGAGTTCCATAGGCTATGTCTTTAGCACGTTGTAAAGATCGCTAGGCTTTGGTGTATCCAAGTTTCATACCATAATTCTCCCGCATGTCTTGAATCACATTTTTTGGGGTGTGATTCGCATCAGTGAGTTTACCAACACTTATATGGCCAATCGTTGTTGAACTTACACTCATGTTTTGGCTTTGTTGTACAGTTTGGATAGAAGTGTGAGTCGAGACAAACTTGCGAATAACCCAAATTTGGCATCTAGCTCTACAATTTGCACGTATCATGAGAGTACGATTTTTTTTTTGTTCTTACATTGTGCTTCAAATCTTCCTTTATCCGAAAGAACCACATGATATGGAAATCAGTTATTGAGTGAATATTTACTGACTTCTACTACCGATTCATCCTTATTGTTAAAGACTGCATCCTTTCCACTAAAACCCACTGGTGGAACAGTCTCGTCTTCCAAAAAATGCACCTCTTCTTCATCATTCCAGACCATGTTTGCAAAGTGAGTAGAAGGGTCCAATATAAATTGCTCAAATGGAATCACCTGTCTCATCCCATCGTGGAAGTTGTCATCATTGTCATTGTTGACACTATTGTCATCATCATCAACCTCAATGCTGTGAAAATATTCTTCATCGTATTCAGAATTATCATCTGTGCGAATATATCCGGATGTTCCCACTTTATCATTTGCATCAGTAAATCACATCCTTTCATGATCATTTGGACCGGATGGATAATTACTACCAATATCACCACTGATACCACCCTCTTAAATTCTTTGAATTTTATTCACGACAACAACTTTAGGATCCCCTTCAACTTTCAAATACATGATGCCATACATGTCTTCAATCTCTATTAATTTCATGCTTCCATCACAAAATTTAGAAGCAATTGACATTTGTATGTCAAATAGGTTTAAGTTAATCTTCATCAAGTTTACCATAGTTTGCCTCAAATCTTCATAGTTCACATCGGATGATACGACTAGTGCACGCACCTTTCCAACTTGAGAACCCTGATGAAGAGCAATCCTCATGTAATCCATTTCTGCAAACAACACAAAGAAACCTATCTATCTCAAGATATCCTTTATACTTCTCGAAAAACTCTAATATCGAAAGGACATACTATGGTCTCGAAATGCTCCAATTTGGTCTCGAAAGCCCTAGAATAGGACTCGAAATATACTAGTGTCGTCTCTCGAAAGACCCTTCTCAGATCTCGAAATCTCCTCACTACGACGGAAAACTCTGCAATCCCACCTTCCTTCCTTTTTCCTCCTAGATAAACACCACAGAACGAACAAACTCAAGTTTCCAAACACCAAAGAAGAAAAAAAAAAAAAAAACAAAGAAACAAACCGAACAATGTACCTTCGAACACCCAATACCTTTGTCTTCTTGATTTCGGAAAACAAAATTCAATAATCGAACATAATAAAAAGCTGGTTTTTTTTCTTTCTCTCCTATAAAGGAATGGTTCTTTGATAAATTTTCTTAGCTATGGTTCAAAACTTTTGATCAACTGAATCATATAGGTGTAGTTTCCTCAATTTATTTTACAGGTTGTTGGGTTCGGTTGGTTGTGTTGAATACTTAGGGGTAAGATAGCAAATGCATGTTAAAGGAGAATAAATGTTAAGTTTTGGTTTTTTTTTTTTTTTTTTTAATTGAAGGTCAAATTGGGTATAGAATGAAAAATCAGTTTTAGATATGAGTAATTGTGAAATGTTGTGAATATTTGAATAAATAAGAAATTACTATTTCAATTTGGGTAAAACTGAAAACCCCTATGTTTAAGTCACATTTGGCTGAAGGGACTATTTACAAGATAAAAGCTTTAACTGTTATCAATAGTAATAAGGAAAAAGTACAATATACCAAAATTTCCTTCCCATTGAAATTTATGTCCGAAACAATAGTTAATGCAATTGGTAATTGTAAATTTCCTTTAAAAATATTGTCATGTAAGTCCTACATTGAAATGATGGCAGTAGAGACTCTTGATGAAAATGAATTTTTTGGTTAGTAAAATTTTATATATTCAATTATGCATACTTATAAACATATATGCAATTATTTATATTTTATTTTTGGTTTTAAATATTGGATATGATTGGTCAAATTGTGGGTTTAGACCTTCCCAAGAAACAGAGTGGGGAGAATTCGTTGCCATGGTGGACGACTACTTTAAGAAAGTCATAGATCGACCCGTTGCCATCATATTATAGATGGCTAAGGGGAGGAAATACCAGGGTAAGTTTTATATTATATTTTCATATATTTATTAATCTACTTAACGTCATAATGAAATCAGATTCATCATGTGGACAAGTACTACCAGATTTGAACATTACTTCGACAGGTTCTTTAAATATTCCTATAAATAAAATTTATACCTAATTACTATAATAAACTGTTTTTTTTTTTTTAATGTTATTTGGGCGAAGATAATCAACAGATACTGATGTAGACAACCCTTGTCAACAAGGTACAATAAATTTCTTTCTTTTTCCTAATATTATTTTTAATTTTATCTGTGAATGTTCTTTAAAATTAAACTTAAAATTCTAAATTATGGTTCTAAATGTAGATTGAATTTTATTTATTTGCATTACAATACTTACATGCTTGGAATTATTAAAAGTATATTTTTGACTAATATAAATGTACAAGAAGAAAATTTGATGTCAAGAAATGGAGACAATCATATATTTCGAGGTATGTTTGAATAAAAATACTATTAATTTTAGATTCATTATTAAATAAATGTTGAGTAATTCAACAATTATATGACAGCAGAGATATACATCAATGGGGAAGCAACTTTGAGAATAGTGAAGATGGAATTTTTTTTTTAAAAAAAATACAAATATGACAAAATTGTTAACTAATGATCTTTCTTTTTCACATATATTATTGTTGTGGAAATCAAATCGATTATGATTACTTCTCCCCTGAAGGTATGTATACTGTTATCGTTCTTCAAATGCATATTATAAAAGTGGATATTATTGAGAAAATCATTGTACTGAATATTCAAATTATTTGGACATCGGTGATTCAACTCACGAATGTGAACCTTGTCATGCATTATTTTGGTATGATGAAAGGATGAATAAAGATAGATAATCCAAGGATCCAAAATTCTCATTATGTTGTTTGGGTGGAAAAGTAAAACTGTCCGAAACTAAAGAGCCACCTCAGCAATTGATTAATTTGATGTTTGAAGAAGACACAAAAAGTGGCCACTTCGTGGAAAATATTAGGGCTTATAGTTCTATGGTATCTTTCACTTCAATGGGACGCAAAATTGATATGAGTGTTAATCAATCTAGAGGTACTCCAACATTTAGATTGCAGGGTCAAAATTTAATCATGATTGGTAGTTTATTCCCCTAGAAGGGTGAGAGTCCAAAATTTGCACAATTATATATCTATGATATTGAAAATGAGATACACAACCGAATCAACATTGTAAGGTAATTCATAATATAATAGGATATAATATCTGTTTCAAACATTAAAATTTCAAAAGCACTATTAATTTTTTTTTTTTTATTTAAAATTTTAGGGACAACTCATATATCAACAAGCTGCATGTTGAAATTGTCACTGAAACTAATGCTTGATTGCTACAATGTATGGTATCCTTTATTATTTCCTTATGGAGAAGATGGATGCAGAGAAGATGTTCCTCATGATAATGCTCCCTCTTCATTAAAATCAAGGAAGAATGTTACCATGCGAGCATTCTTTGCCTACAGATACAAGAAAGAAAGGTGGCACCTTCTACCATATTATATTCCAAAAAATTATTTCAACAATTCGTTGTTGACAGTTATACCATGAGTGAATCTACAAGGCTGAAATATATCTGCTCAAACCATAAGAGTTTGAGATGAAAAATGTACATGGGTCTAGCAAATGTAGTTTTAAATTTAGAAATAGATCCATCCTCGAGGGGAAGAATAATAATATTGCAATCAAGCTTTACACGTGGTGCCAAATACATGATTCAAAATTATCAAGATGCAATGGCGATTTGTAAATGGGCAGGTTATCCGGATTTGTTTATCACATTTACTTGCTATCCAAAATGGCCTGAGATTACATGTTTCATTGAGAAAAGAGGTTTAAAAAGAGAAGATCTACCAGACATTACCTGTAGAGTGTTCAAACTGAAGCTAAACTAAATAATTAAATATCTCAAATAGAACAAAATTTTTAGAAGAGGTATTTATTGTTTATTACTTAAGTTAAAACGATAAGAAATAATTTAGAATCTCATACATTTGATTTGATTTGTAGTTATTTATACTGTGGAGTTTCAAAAGAAGCGCTTACCACATGCACACACCGTTTTGTTCTTGCATGAGGATAACAAGTATCCTACTGACGACGATATTGACAAGATCATAACAACAAAAATACTAGATAGAATGAGTGATCCAGATTATTACGAAACTGTTAAAAGTTTGATGATGCATGGTCCTTGTGGTATTGCAAGAAAGAATTCTCCTTGTATGCAAGACAAAAGATGCACAAAACACTCCAAAAGGTTTGTTGATCGAACTGTTGTTGGTGAAGATGGATATTCCATTTATAGAAGGAGAGATGTTGGGAGAACAATAAATAAGGGGAAAATTGATCTAGACAATAGATTCGTTGTCCCACACAACAGATATTTGCTCATGAAGGATGGTGCACACATCAGTGTTGAATGGTGCAACCACAGCAGATCGATTAAGTATTTGTTTAAGTATGTTAACAAGGGTAAAGATCATGTTACAGTTGCATTCATCAAATTGGAGTCACAACCCGAGGCGGATAAAACTATTGATGAGATCTACATGTATTATGATTGCAAATATATCTCTCCCTGTGAAGCAATGTGGAGGATCTTTATATTCGACATCCATTATAGAAATCCACCAGTATAAAGATTGTCATTTCCCTTCCAAATGAGTAACAAGTAATCTTCAGAGACAATGATCCCATTGATGATGTGACAAATCAACCAACATAATGAGTCTCAATATATTGCTTGGTTTGAAGTAAATAAGGCCACTGTTTGTACTTGTTTGGAAACCAGATAAGAAAATGTGGGAACGTAGAAAAACAAAACAATTTGCCATAGGAAGGATCTTCTTCGTTTAACCTAGAATGGATGAATTAAACTATTTGAAAATTCTTTGGAATGTAGTTAAAGGGGCTAAATGTTTTGAAGATTTGAAGACAATTAAAGGTGAAGTTCATCCAACATTCAGAGATGTACGTTATGCTATGGGGTTACTAGATGACAAGGAGTATATAGAAGCAATAAAAGAAGTAAGTCGATGGGATCAGGATATTATCTTCAGAAGTTGTTTGCCACCTTATTGCTTTCAAACTCAATGTCCAAATCGAAGATTGTTTAGGAGCATACACGGGAATATTTATCTGAAGATATACCTCATTTGATGAAACAAGCATTGAGAGTGGAAGGTTAGTAACTCAGTATTTGTTAACATTTGAAATTTCCTTACTATTTTAGATACTATTAAAGACAAATAAATGAAAAACTTATGAAATATATTTCTATTTGTATCAGATCTAGAGATTACTAAAAATGAATTAAAAAATGACTATCTTGGAAGAATTGATTTGATTCTACAAGGATGCGGAAAGTTTATGAAGGATTTTTCATCTGTCAAAGATCATCTGAACAAATGTAGCATTCACAGAAAATAGATTGATTGCTGAATAATTAAGTTACAACAGAAAAAGATTGGCAGAAGAGAACCGCCAACAAGTTTTGAAACTCACAAATGAGCCAAAACATGTTTATGAAAAGATACTGAATGCAGCGAAGAGCAACAAGGGGGGTGTATTTTTCTTATACAGATATGGAAGAACTAGAAAGACATTTATCTGGAAGAAACTTTCCTCTGCACTGAGATCAACAAGTGATATTGTCTTAACTATGGTATCAAGTGGAATTGCATCTCTTTTGTTACCAGGTGGAAGAACAACACATTCTATATTTGCAATCCCAGTCAATTCCGATAAGGATTCTACTTGCAACGTCAAACAGGGAACACCATTGGTTGAATTGTTGGTGAGTACAAAATTGATCATCAGTGATGAAGCTCCGACGATGAACAAGTATTTATCACTCATCTATCCCTACAATTTTTTTTACAATTTTCTAATTATTAAAATTTTTTTTCCATCAAATGCAGATACTGCTTTGAAACTTGAGATAGAACTTTACAAGACATTATGAGATTCAAAAAATCTTAATAGCTTTGAGCAACCATTTGGAGGAAAGACTGTTCTGTTCGGATGAGATTTTAAATAAATTTTACTTGTTGTACCTAAAGGCAGCAGACAAGACATAGTCAATGCCACGTTAAATTCGTTATACTTGTGGTCTAATTGTGAGGTGTTATAACTTACAAAGAACATGAGACTAGAAGTAAATAATTCCAATGGTAGTGCAAATGAATTGAAGGACTTTTTTTTGTTTATAGGTGATGGTAAAATAGGAGATGCAGGGGACGGTTATGGTACAGTCTAAATGCTGGAAGATTTGTTGATTACAAGCAAATGATTCTATCAAAGGTATTGTTGAAGTTATTTATCCAGATTTGGATACAAACATTAATAATTTGGACTTCTTGCAACAAAGGGCAATTCTGGCTCCTACTTTGGATATGGTTGAAATGATCAACAACTACATGGTTTCAAAGAATGGAAAGGATTCCAACACTTATTTGAGTGCAGACATTGCATGTAAATCAGATGTCGGTGGAGATACACTTTCTCTTATCCATACACCAAAATTCCTGAATGGAGTAAAATGCTTTGGTGTTCCTAATCATACATTGAAGCTGAAAGTTGATACACCTATTATTTTGATGAGAAACATTGATCCATCATCAGGATTGTGTAATGGGACAAGATTAGTTTTGGCAAAACTTGGAAAGTAAGTTCTCGAAGCTACGGTAATTTCTTTAAACATGACTGGTGAAAAGGTATTCATTCCAAGAATGACATTGACACCCTTGAATCCAAGGTTGTCGTTTAAATTCCAAAGACGTTAATTCCCATCGATGACCTCACATGTAATGACAATTAACAAGTGTTAACAGTGTTGGCATTTTTTTGAAAAAAACCTATCTTTACACATTTTCAACTTTACGTCGCTATATCTCGAGTTACTAACAAGGATGGTTTGAAATTTATGATATGTAATTTAGAAGGTAATATTGTAAAAGAAACCATAAATGTAATTTATGAAGAAGTACTTTGAAATTTATAGTATTTAATTATAGATTTGTATTTATATTAGATCTACATGTTTTTATATGGAAGTGTAATAATATTATATATGATATATGGAGTGCATTAGTGCGCATTATATATGGAGTGCATTAATTATGCATTATATATGGAGTGCATTAGTGCTCTCTATCGCATTACCATATATATATATACACATACAAAAATGTTATGGAATGCTATGTACGGAGCTCAAATTATGGAGTGCTTTGTTAAGTCTCTAACCATCAAAGTTAACGATCATTTTTTTTTTCTAAAAAAATTATAATAAAATTTGATTAAATACCCCTAAGATTTAGTTTATTCTTTTAAGGTTTAGTTTATAAAATAATTTTTTACTTGAGAATTTATTTCTTTTATATATATATATATATATATATATATATATATATATATATTTATACAGTTTTGCTAAGGCACGCTCCAGAGCTTGCATTAAGGTGCCCACCCCGTTACAGCCTTAACAGATGACTGCAAATTTGACTTCGAACTGTGAACATCAGTCTTTCACGCGAGCTGGTACTAAAAATCACTTTCTCTCTCACTTCTCTCTTCACCTCCAAGCTCGCTGAAGATTGAAGCCTGCTGAAATATTTGAATTCGGACTGGTACTTTGAATCAACTTGCCTGCGAGCTGGTATTGAAAATCACTTTCACTCTCACTTCTCTCTTCACCTCCGAGACAGCTAAAGATTCAAGCTCTACTGAAAATTTTGAATTCAAGCTAAAGACCCAAGATTTGAGCTAGAAAATCGCAGCCCGCTGAATATTCAAGCTCTGTTGAAAATCGTGACTTCAAGCGGATTTGAGAAGTTCTACTGAAAATCGCTACTGAAGCTGCCACTCTTCTCTCTCCCCTTCCGACTTGAAAGCTTAGCCCCCTACCAGTTAGTCGGAGTGATGCCGCCGTTTTGTCTATTCAACAAAAGAGAAAAGCCAACAACCGAATCTTGGAAGCCACCGCATTCTTGAAAGCTGAACAAAGAGAAAAGCCTCTGCTGTCGATTTTGCTGAACTCCACAACCGATCTGGGGTTTGAATCTAGTAATTATTACTAGCAGTTCTTTTTTTATTATTATTGTTTTTTTCTTTCAAAATGCAATTAATTTTTCGGACAATTTTATGGTCTTGAATTTTTTAGGTTGTTTTCTTTGTATTTTTTTATTTTTCCTCTTTTCGTTTAGACCCACCATTAGTTTTAGTAGAAATATGTAACAATTGGCTATATGAGTTTCTTCTTTGCTATTGTAGGTATGTCCTCATACTTTAGTTGCTAATTTTTCATCTTGCTGAAGTCCTTGCTGTTTGAGATATGGATGTTCTGTTTTATTTTGGAGTGCTATTCCATATTTTACGTTTATGGCTGTTTCAATTGAATTTTTTGCAATGTGCTAAACTTATGTTCTGAGCTTTATTCCATTTATTCTGATTGGGTCAGTAGTGCTAATACTGACTTTTCATTTTCCAAAGAGATGAAACTTCTACTAAAGTCTGGCAGGGAGTTAAAGCCTTTGATATGAGATTATTTGTCCATGTTGTGTTCTTTGGTAAAGTACAGTTGCGTAATGAGATGGCTGTTTAGTATTTCTGCATTTTAGTGAAGCATAGCATGAAAAGAAATATAGGAGATGCGGGCCATGCTTCTGTCTCATATTGTCTTGGCCATTTCTTTCTTATCAAATGCATTTGTTTTTGTGTGGAACTACTTATTACTTATCTTTAGTAACCAGATGGTTGCAACGTTCAAAACATGAGATAACAACTTTCAAAACAGAGTTAATGTGGCAATTTTGATCCGCTCTGAAATTGATAAGTGATTTCTCTTGATTAATGAGAAGTACAAATTCATTTTTCTTACACTCTTTGTAAGGACTTTGGTTTGTA
>JAOXNR010049763.1:20102-30676 GCA_028571225.1 Parsonsia alboflavescens | reverse complement strand
AAACAGGGATAGGTGTATGTTGGTGAGTAGGAAGAAGGGTGACGACCACCAGGGGGTATGGTCGTGGTGTGAGGGAGTAGAGAAGGGTGATATCAGAAAAGGCTTGAATGGAGTGTGTCTCGGAATCAGAAGAATCGGGAATTGTGCTGGAGTGGTCAGGGTAATGAGCAATTGCAAGGATAGTATCAGGAGATGGATGGTCATCAAGCTCATAGTAATGTTCAAGAGATTCAAATTCTGTGGTCGTAAGATGTGGACTGAGTTGATTCATCAGCTTGAATTTCTTTTTCCGTTTGGGGCAATCTTTGACAAAGTGCTTGCCACAATTGAAACATGTATCATGGGTTGGAGGAGTAGGACGGGGCTTTTTCTTGAGATATTTCCAAGAGGGTTTCTAGAAATATTTGGGCCGTTTCTTGTGAAGGTGTTTAGGCTTTGAAAACTTGTGTTTGGGTAGTTTCCGGGAATGAGGAAGACAACGGCATTTGGAAGTATCCTTGCCTTTAATGGACAGATGCTTTTCGGAACAAGCTGGGCCTAGAGTTGATGCATGTTGTTGGAATTTTTGCCAGAAACGGGTCTGTACATAAAGTTTTTCTAGGGCCCCTTGCATGATAGACCAGATTTATCAGAAAGCTAAGGATTCCCACTGTAGCCCATTTGTTTTGATTTGTCTCATTGTCTCATCTGCTAACTCCTCAGGAACAGAGTTCACATCTGCTTGCTTGAGACTAGTATCGTTAATCTGGTTGATGATAAAGAATCTTTTACACATGCGAGCATAGTGTTTTTCCAAATCTTTGGGAAGGATGGAACAACATTTCATCTTGAGAAATTCAGTACAAGCAGTTGTGATATCATGGACAGTGTCACAAATAAAAAACCGACGAAGCAAAGAGATTACTTCTTCCGGAGAATTTTGTTGGAGAAACTGTAGTTGGCGGTATTCACCAAGAGAATTCCAAAAATCTCTTAAGTGATCCTTCAAAACTAGCAACAAATTGTTTTAACACATATTGTCATTCATTCTGCTGGAAATCAGTTGTGAGCCAAGTATAAAGAGATTGGAAGCGTTCTCGCCATTTAGAGGGGGAATATCGTCCAGAGTGAATTTCGTAGCTGGGGGCTCTACATGTACTTGTGGCCTTTCAGGAATATGCTCATGCATATGGTAATCCGATTCTTCGACCTTAGGATCAGGTCCCATCATGAGAAGGTCAAAGGTGTCAAAGGGGTCAAACTCAATTGGAGAGGAGACTAAGTCACTGTCAGAAATGCAGAGGGGGAAAGAAGATGGAGCAGGTTCCATCTTATGACGAAAGGAGGATAGAAGGTTGGGAGAAGAATCAAAGGTAAGTATAAGGGCCTTAGACGAAGCACCTACAATAGGATCATCTGGTACCGGGGAGGAACTGGAGACGGGAGGAGATAAGGTAACAGGCTGGAATGGTGGTGAAGGAGGTTGGACGGGGACAATTGGAGGTGCATGAAAAGGAACAGTATATGTTTGTGTATTTGGTTGTTTATTCCAAAGGGCCAAAGCAGGAGAGTATGCTGGCGTAGGTAGGACTGGTAAGTCTATTGACCTTGATGGTGTTTGAGAAAAGAACTGTGGGAATGGGTCAGACTTCTGTCTTAGAGTTGTGTACTGGGTCTCAAGGCTAGAAAGTTAGGCCTTTAGGAATTCCTTTTCCTTCTGCATTTGGGCCATCTTAGGGGACCATTCCGTAGTATACTGGACCAAATAACTCAACTGTTGATGAAGATTGTTAATCTTTTCTGGGGCATCTTTGATCAAGGTGAGGAGTTGCTGGGTCTGGGTATTATGCTGAGTTAATTGGGTTTGGATCTCCTTTTGGGATTCCTGAATGTGGTGAAAGACTTGGTTTTGGGCCAAAGCATTTTCATTCTGCCAATTGATAGCAGATTCAACGGCTGAAATAGGTTTAGGTTGGCCATGAATATCAATGGAAGTTCCAGTGGGGATCTTCCAGGCATGGTGACTTTGGTCTTTATCGAAAGGTATTAAAGGGAGAAAATCCTTGTCATAAGAAGCGGATGTAGATGGTTGGTCAGTAGGACCAAACATCATGAGAGATCTGGGTTGATTATCTATATCTGGTTTATGAGGAGGTTTAGGTGGTGTACAAGGAGCTGGATCATCATCCCAACCAGTGTGTGGAAGGGTAGGATGTGGAGGAGAAGGAGTATATGTCACCAAGAAATCATACTTGCCGCTAGGTTGACCAAGAGTGCCAACATGGGGATCTCCGGCCTCATACCGGGCTTTGAGGGGATCAGACCTTCGCCAAGATCTGGAGGGAACACAAGCAGAACAATCACAAACATCAAACCATTGATGACCGTGAGTAGAACGCTGGTAAATGGGTTCACCAGCTGGAGACCAGGCGTGAACAGGAGCCTTAATGGGAGATGAGGAATCACCAAAATGGAGCATGGACAACTCCGAGGGAAAAATAGTGGAGGAACCAGGGCGGTTGGGAAAAACAACTTTAACAGATCCATCTGGTTGTGGAAACATTTGAGGATCCATAGCCTGAACAGGAGCGACAGGTTTGCTCAGGGCGAGCTGTTTTTCATAGCTGGTTATCCAGGAGGAAGGTAACAAAGCTTCGAGCTTTTCTCTAGATATTTGACGGGGAACAAAAGTGCATTGGGGTGTCTCTGGGGAATCGACCGTGAGAAACAAAGATTCACCATTGCGAAGATGAGCAGGCAAGGGTAAATCAATGGAATTATTCTGAATGCGGTAGGCTAGTTGATGATGAACAGTAGCCATAAATGTATTTTGCATCTCAGGACCAGAGATTTGGACTTGAATTTTAAGAGTGTCTTGGAGAGAGGGATCAGCAAGACAGAGAGTGAAGTTGGGGAACAAAGTGAAAAAAAGATGGTGCCGGCATTCAAAGTGGTTTGAATAATGCCGATGACAGCATGTTCATAAGTTCGGAATCGGGTATCAAGTAGTGTGATGCGGGATACCATTGGAAGGCCTTAGGGTAAGGGCAAGTTTAACTGTACCTATGTGAATGTGGGAAAATCCGGCATCTTTCCATTTGTCAATGAGTTGCTTAGGGAACTTAAGTGTGATATATTGTTCAATACGGGAGGCTGGTAAAGGATGCGAAGTGAATAGAGAAGCTTGGACAAAGTCCTTAGTCATGACCGGAGGGTTTTGACCAAAAACTTGTTTGAAGCGGTGACTAAGGGTCTTTTTGGGGTTATCATAAATAGTATAAGGATTGACGAGCGGATATGAAGAGACTGGATATTTCTCAGTATCAGGGTTATATTCTAATTTATAAACACGAGGAACCTTGGGTAAGAAACTAGTAGGTAGAGGGGTTTTAGAACCAGAACTGGTAGGACATACGTACATGGAAGCCATCTTGGGTAAGAGAACAAGTAATTTCAAAAATCAATTTTCACACACCAACAGTTTGCAATAACAACGCCTTCTGCGGCTCAAGGGCAAACAACAGAGGGTTCTTTTGAAAATGATCTTTAAAAGTACAAGTGGACTTAACCCTCTATCTTAGTGTTCAGATAGGAGACCTCTGAGTTTTCTGATGAACTCACTATGAAGGATCCAAAGAATGTGGCAATCACAAAGTCCAGAGTATACTAATCACAGAGACACGTAATATCTTACTAATCAGAGAGAGAAGCTGTTACAAAAGTGGAGAAGAAAACCGTTTTTCATGGCTTTGATACCAACTCAGCCAAAAGCTATAACTGGTGGCTTAAGGATCGCGGCACTACTTAAGCCCTGCTAACCCACCACGCTCCGCTTGTTACCAGAGGCGGACCAGGCCATTTAAACCCTAGGGCCGAATCGCCAAAGTCGGGATTCGAACTCGCCTCGTGACCGGAGAGCAGAGACTTAAGTTAGGCTTTGATACCAACTCGACCAAAAGCTATAGCTGGTGGCTTCAGGATCGCGGCACTACTTAAGCCCTACTAACCCAATGCCCAGACATGAGCCAATGCCTCGGGTTATTGACATGATTTTGAAGATACATTCTCGTTTTATTAACAGACTAGAGAAATAGCAAAGGATCAATTGTTAGGCAGTAATAAATAATGATATCCCTTCAATCATTTCTCTAACCATTCATGATTGTTTAGTTAAGAGGATTTTGGTTGATACAGGGAGTTCAGCTAATATTTTGTTTTATGAAGCATTGTCCAAAATGGCTATTGATGATTCTTTAATCAAATCAAGTTTAATTCCTTTAGTTAGTTTTTCAAGAGAAACTACTTTAGCTTTGGGAACTGTTAATTTGAAGGTGCAACGGGGACACAATCAACCAACCATGCAATCTGAGTTTGTAATGGATTTACCTTCAAGCTATAATATCATTTGGGGTCGTCAAGAACTCAATCAAATGAGAGCTCAGATTAATACATTTCAAAACATTTTGATGGTACCTACAGGAGGTACATTTTATACCAAGCTGCACATACTTGTTATCAAACTGCTATTTCAAATGCAAAGCTTCTAACGAATCATCTAGTTTTTTTCCGAATGATGATGAAGATGAAGACCGAGCCAAGCCAGCTATAGAACTTGAGGAATTTTGAACTTCATATTGCTCATCTTGAACGAAAAATTTTTATGGGAAAAGCTTTGCCTATAAAAGTAAAACATCAATTACTTGATTTATTGGCAAAATATCAGAACATTTTTGCTTCGTCTACAATGGAAATGGGATCTATTCCGATCATTCATGGAACATCGCTTAGGGATTCCCAAGTCATGCAAACTAGTTGTACAAAATAGAAGACCAATTGGTTCAGTAAAAGATGAAGTAATTAAAGTTGAAACTCAAGAATTATTGCAAGCTGGTATTATTCGTCTCGTACAATTTCCTACTTAGGTTTCTCAGTAGTCATTCCAAAGCCACATGGTTCCCAGAGAGTGTGTATTAATTCTACTTCTTTGAATAGAGGAATCCCCAAGAAACCATTTTGAATGCCTAAAATTGATCAGTTGGTAGATGGCACTTCAGGATTTTCTTTGTTATGCTTTCTGCATGCTCATAAAAGATTTCATCAAATCCAGATGGCTATTGAGGATGAAGATAAAGATGTACAAAGATTGACTAGAAGAATTACAGATTGAACAAATTTTTATCCAAATCTAGAACGAAATCACTTCCTTTTTACAAGGTAATCCACAATCCTAAGTTGAATGTGATGCAGCTTTTAATAAAATAAAGGAGTATTTGGGTTCTCCACCCGTGTTGGTATCCCCCCTCGCCAGGGAACCATTATATCTATATATGTCTATTTCACCAATGACATTAAGCTCAGTCTTATGTGCATCAAGTGGTTCATGTTTGAAATCCATGTTTTACATCAGTCATGTTTTACAAGGTCCTGAGATTAGATACTCTATTTTGGAAAGACATGCTTAGACCTTAGTAATCTCAACTCAAAAGCTCAAACCTTATTTTCAATCTAACACTATTCATGTATTGACAAATTCTCCAATCAGGCAAAGATTTTTCAAACCCGATATTGTTGGACAACTAATGAACTGGGCCATTGAATTTTCAAAGTTCGATATTGTATATTTGCCTAGAAAAGCTATTAAAGGTCAGGTTTTTTCTGATTTTGTATCGAAATGCACTATTCCCCGAACATTACATTATCCTGCAACTGACACATCCGTTCCTACGAAGGATTGTTGGATCTTATATACCTATGGTTCAGTTGAGAGTGCAGGTTTTGTTCTTATTAATCCTAAAGGTATTCGTTTTGCCTATGCTTTGAAATATGAATTTCAAATTAGCAACAATGAGTCTGAATATGAAGCATTCTTAGCTAACCTAAGAGTTGCAGAAAATCTTCATGTTGCTAATCTTGTGGTAAAGAGAGATTCTCAACTATTATCTGGGCATATCAATGGGGAATATGATGCTCAGGAAGATAAGCTGGCAAAATACTTGGCAGAGGTTAATAAACATAGTACCCAATTCAGATATTTGGTTGTTGAGCATATCTCCCGAAAGGAAAATACTGAAGCTGATTTCTTGTCGAAGTTGAGAAAAAGAACACATATTAATGGATCTTGGATAAAGCCTTAAAAGAAAAATCAATAAATGTTGTTGTGCTTATGTCAATTGATATATGTGAATCATGAATGACACCCATTTTGAAGTACATTTCTAAAGGTATTATAACTTCAGTTTTTTTATGTTTTGTTTTGACAATATTTTCAATGGATTCATCCATTTTCTTCTTTATAAAGGAATTTTACCTGAACATATAGATGAAGTTAGAAAAGTCAAGACAACATCTTCTAGATATATCATTATGAATGTTCAATTATATAGAAGAGCATTTTCATGGCCACTTCTCAAATGTCTGACTTCAGAAAAAGGCAATTATATCCTTCAGGAAATTCATGAAGGCAAATGTGGATCAAATATTCGATCCAGATATTTTACATGAAAGGTGAATATTTATTTTAGTTCATCTTTGGATTCATTACAAATGTTCAAATCCTAAATATTCATTCCTATTTTATATAAGTAATGTATACGGGATATTTTTAGCCTTCAATTGAGGAAGATTCCCTACTTTTGGTTTGATCTTGCAAGAAATGCCGAATACATGACAATATTCATCGCTTAACTCTAATCGAATGCATTCATTAAGTACTCTAATTCCTTTTTATAAATGGTTAATGGATCTTTTAGATACTTAAATTTATATAAATAAATATATACATATATATATATATTTATATATATATTCATTAAATCATTTTTATGAGACATTTCTTTATTGTTCATTTTTAGGCCCTTTCTCGAAGGCAACGGGAGGAAGGGAATTTTTACTAGTTGCTATTGATAATTTTACAAAGTGGATGGAAGCAAAGCCCTTAGCGACCATCACATCCCTGAAAGGTCAAGGAATTCTTTTGGGAATATGTTATAACTCGATTTAGAATTCCTCAAATCTTAATCACCGATAATGGAAAGCAATTTGAAGTCAAGGAATTTTAAGATTTTTGTGATGAATTAAATATTGGTCATAGATTCACTTCAGTTGGTCATACTTAGACAAATGGTTTAGTTGAGGTAGCAAACCAAATCATTCTACAAGGCTTAAAGAAAAGGTTTGATTTTATGAAGGGAAAATGGATTGATGAATTATCAAGTGTTTTGTGGTCTTACAGAACAACTCCTAATTTTCAAACACAAGAACTCCCATTCAATTTATGTTTTGGTACTGATGCAATGATTCCAGTTGAAGTGGGAAGTTCTTCTACCCGAATTGATTTGTTCAATGTAGATAGGAATAATCAGAAATTATCTAAGAATTTAGTCCTTCTTGAAGAAACAAGAAGAAAAGTAGCCGAACGTGAGGTCATTTACAAAAGGAAATTGGCTAAATATTACAACCAATGAATCCCCAAAGCTAACCTTGATACAAGGTGATTTGGTTTTAAGGCAAAATGAAGTTAGCCATCGAGATATTAATAAAAAGCTTGATCCTGTATAGGAAGGCCCTAAGACAACCATAATGGAAGTTATAGATCGAAATATATGGATGGAAATGATATTGCCCGAACATGGAATGTTATAAATCTTTGGAAATTTTATCCTTAAAGAATGTTTTTCACTAGTAATCTACATATGCATTCTATTATAGATTCAATGATCCTAAATCTTTTTTTTTTTTTTATTTGTACTCGAATCTTCATTCGGTGAAACTTTGTATTCTTAAATTTAAGTTGATCATTTTTAGTTCTTATGAATCTGGATGAACACTTAGCTAATAAAAATAACAAAAGTATCAAAAGCATATAATGTCATTCATAGTAGAACTAAAGTACACTTATAATGGCAAAACATTGTTATTTGCTTGAACACATGATAATATCAAATTCGAGTACATTTTTTCAATTTTGGTTATTCTTCTGGCCTTCAAAACTTGGCATTTCTTGAGATGATGTCAGATCTGGTAAACTTGGAGTAGCTGATTGAATGTCATTAGGAAGTGTAGTTGAACTTTCATTGCCTTGGGAAGATAGCACATCAGGTGTTGTGTTATCACCTTTGGGTATGTTTGTCACAGCAGTGGATGAGGGAAGTTCAATTATAAAGGTTCCTTCACACCGATTAAGAGGCCTCATACCCTGGGTTTTCACAATTTCTTCCCCATCTAATTCCTCATCAAAGGAATCTTCATCTTCACTTACTCGAATAGGTGATGGAAAGGTCTTGCAAATTTCTTCTAGATCAAAATCTGCCTCCCATGGGTTCAGAAAGTTCTTTTGTTCTGCCATAAAGTCTTTCAAGTCTCCTTCAAGTTGAAAATCGAGATGTTTTTCTTTAACTTATGTCTAACTTATGTTTTTCCACACCCAGACGAATAAAGCTATCTAACACTTGACTCCACAAATTTCCAAATTTTGGAGATTTAAAGAAATCTCCAAGTACTCTATTTTCAACAGAAGGAAGCATTTTACCACTCGGTTCCTTATACCTTAAAGGTTTTTCTATGCTGGAACTTTCCATTCATTCCAATCTATTTTAACCTCTTCAATCTCCTCTTCTAATTTTTTCTTACTTTCCTCTAATTTGTTAACGACAACGAATTGTTCGGTCTAATGCTTTTCTGCTTTTGCTCTCTTTTTCTTTTCTTAATCTAATTGAGTCTTCCATTTCTTGTTCTCTACTTGCCAAGCTTTCATTTTCTCATCCAACCTATGCACAGTGTTGATTAACAGAAAAATGCCTGAACAAAAATTATTTTAAGGTAAAACATTTGTACATTTCATAAAAATACAAGTAACATAATAATTGTATTTAACTGAACATTCCTCAGATGGAATTCTTCTTTCAACTGATTTATATTAGTACCCTTCTGGGATTCTAACTCATCATCGGGTAAACAATGTGTCATAAAATCTTTTGCGAAGCCAGCATCATGGCTTGCCCGATCATCAACTCGAATATTCCAATTCAAAGCAAAGACTTTTCCTTTATCTCTTCTAAATCATCAAAATTTACCTTCTCACCAGTTTCTTTTTCTTTTCCTTGCTTCTTTTTTAAGCATTCTCAAAGCCTGAAGACTCATTTTCTTTATTTTTCTTGGACGCTTACTCCAAAGGTTCCTGACTCTTGATACTCACATTGTTTGATTTTGATTTGTCACTTTTCCCAATCACTTTTTCCTTTGGTTCTTGGGCTTTGTCATGAACTTGTTTTGATCTTTTTTCAGATTGACCCTTCAAGGCAGCATTTCTTTTTTTAGCTTTTTTCTTTGCAAACTGACCAAGTACTTAAAATATATTATGCAAACTCGAAACAAAATTATAACTTTTGTTTTGTGGTACTTCATGCATAATAATATAAGAATATACATTACCAACAGCAGCCCTTGCTGCCTGAGTCTTTTTTGCAATAACATTAGTAGAAAATTGTTTTCCTGCATCAACAATGAAGTTTAGTAAACTACTGCTCTCGAAAACATATTTAATTTACAATAAAATACATCAAATGATACATACTCAATTTGACATAGTCAAATTCTTTCAGTGAGAACATTCCTCCTACCCAAAGCAAGTTAACATTCCAAGACTCTCCACCTTTCAATTCCCATTCAAACAGGTCTAACTTGGAATATTCTATATTTAGATGCTCATATTTCACGGGAGGAGTATTGTTCCATGATTTTTTAAAATTTCAAAGATTCCTTAATTTAGCAACATAGGAATCCCAAAGGTAAAAAAAATTCATGTTTCCAGTAATGAATAGAAGTCGGTAAATTATAAATATTAGTATGATTTGATCGCTTTTAACAGTAAAAGAAGCCCCTTTTCTTCAGTTTTGATTCTTTGATAAACCATAAATAACTTTCTCCATAATTCCAAATTTATGGTTATCCCGCATGCTCGGCAAGTTGGAATGAATGCTAAAGTGTATCTGATAAAATTAGGATTTAGTTGTCCTAATTGAATCTTAAAGAATTTCAAGATATCCACAAAAATTGGATGTAAAGGAAATCTAAGACCTGTTTTAAAGTCTGCTACATATGTAGTTACAAATCCCTAAGGTGGTTTGTAAATCTTGCCTGACTCTTCAGGAATTTTTATTTCACAACTTGCTGGTATGCTAAAATCATACTTAAATTCCTCGAGGTTCATGCTTTTTGAACAAAGTCTGGGTGGTCAAATATTGAGGCCTAATTTTATTTGGCCCTTCATCACAACCAACTTGTTTACTATCCCCTTAATCGTCAACAACTATTTTCCTTGGAGGTCTATAATCTGATATCCTTCGATTATTCTTTTCATCACAAAAGGGATAATCAACAACCCTACTACCTATAGAACACCTAATACCATGAAATTTAGCCTTTGAGTCACTTGATTCATCTACTTCATCCATTCTCTTAACATTTGTACATCTATATCTTCTTTAGCAATTCTATTAACAGTAATAGTCGAACTGCTAGCTATTTCACCTCCAACATCTTCATCATCAAAAATCTTCCTCAGTATGAATATCATATGAACTACTCGAAATATATTT
>JAOXNR010049763.1:3324-15428 GCA_028571225.1 Parsonsia alboflavescens | reverse complement strand
AATTATTGATCTACTTAGTGCTCAAAGTATAGTAGTTTGATCATTTTGATCCTTCAAGTTTTTTTTTACCTATTTAATCTTTAAACTATTTACTATTTGATCATTTTGATCCTTTTGACGGGTCAACGATCGGTTGACCAAATAGTGGAGGATATTTTTGTCATTTTCATTATGAAATTTCATTGTTCATGAAAATGTTTTTTAATAATTTCACTGTTTTAGAGCTTTTTACAGCTTTTTTTTAAAAAAATATATAATTTCACTGTTCATCTTCTCCAACGTCCGCTCCCCCCGCAATACTGTTCCTTCTGTCAAGCCGAAATACTACTCCTTCCAGCCACAGCAACCAACACAATCACCGCCGCTGCTACCATCGTCCTCGCTCAATCTCGAAGCCTCAGTTTCAGCTATTCCCGGTGCCATAGTTTCAACCCACTACAGATGAATCGCCACCATGTCCTTCCGTTCTCATCGTCTACTTTCCTTCCCAAGTTTTCAAATAAGGCCACCCCATGCTGCCATCCCATGACTCCAACAAAACTAGATCCGACGAAGAAAAAACTAGATCCGACGAAGAAAAAACTAGATCCGAAAAACAAGCTAGCCCCAATCAAAAGAGTTGGATGCTTTCCAATCGAGACATTCTTCAACTGGGACGGCAGAGCATCTCAAGCAAAGAATCTGAAATTAGGACTTGCAGTGAAGGACTTGCAGGGTGGCAATGGTTGTGATGGTTGGGGAAAATGATGAACAGATTCGAACTTCTTGTTGTTTTTTTTCTTTTCTTTTTTTTTTTTTGGTCACTCCATGAATAGTGTAATGACAAAAATACCCTCCATTATTTGGTCAATCAGCCGTTGACCTGTCAAAATGATCAAAATGGCCAAATAGTAAATAGTTTAAGGACTAAACAAACAAAAAAAAACTTTAGGGACCAAAATGGCCAAACTACCATACTTTGAGGACTATCTAGGCCAATAATTCTATAAAAGAATAAGAAATTAACAATTAGAATACAGTAAGGAATCATACATCAATCTTACATCGGATTAAACATAAAGGACTCTCTATACAATTATTTATAAAAGGTTACCAATCAACATATTAGGTACCCTCTCGAATCTTTTCTCTTCCTATCTTTTAACATCATACTTTCTCTCTCTATGCATAACTTTAGCATCGAAGCTGGTTATTAGGAGGGGATATTCGGAAACATCCCCTCCCATGAGACTTCTGCTCCTTACAGGTTTCTTGGATGGCTCACAAGGTGATCTAATGGGAGTCCCACCCAACCCCTATCGATAGAGTTCCGACTAAATTATTTGGCACCCACTGTTCCCGACCCAAATCTCTCCTTTTTGTTCACAAAAAAATCTCACATATAGCTACCAATAGATTCTCAAGGAAACAACCAAAATCAACAAATATGCCTTCCGAAGAGAGGAATAGAGAAAGAGTTAAACAAGGTTATAATGTTTTCCCTTCTTTATTTCTAAGGTCATGTTTTCTTTTTAGTATCTTTAGTAATGAACACATGATCGAATCATAAGTTACAACACTCACACAAACCGAATCATAAGTTACTATACTCAAATATGATCGAATCATAAGTTACCACGCTCATACAAGGCTGAATCACATAGGCCGCATCATGAGTTACTAAATTCACATTGAGCCGCAACATAAGCTTAAAGGCCACAACAAGCACAGCAAACCATGAGACAACACACCGTAAAATCATGACATCACACCTTTTCAAATCACACTCCAACAGTTCCCGCTCCGTACACAAAAACAATTTTCTCATGTACATCTTTTGTTCCCTTTTAACTGAATTACCGGTTACAGTCAGTCATAATATTATTTCTTTTATTAATTTTGAGGAACGCTTATAGTATATAAACACACTATTTCCTTTTTCATTATTTCTTTTTATTAATTTTTAGAGAACACATATAGTGTGTAAATACACTATTTCCTTTTTCATTATTTCTTTTTATTTATTTTTATGGGGCGCTTATAGTTTATAAATATACTAATCCCTTTTCATTATTTATTTTTATTATTTTTTGAGGAATGCCTATAGTGAATAAATACACTAATTCTATTAAATATATATTTATTTTATACATCTCCTATATATAATAGAATAAGGAATTACAAATTGGAATACAAGAAGGAATCATATGTCAATCCCACATCGGATTAAATGGAAAAGACTCTCTATGTGATTGTCTATAAAAAAATTCGCAATCAACATAACAGGTACCCTCTTGGATCTCCTCTCTTTCTTTCTCTTCCCATCTCTTAACTTCACACTTTCTCTCTCTATAGCTGACTTTAGCATCGAAATGGGATATTGGGAGACATCTCCTCCCATGAGACTTCTACTCCTTGCAGATTTCTTGCATGGCTCACACGATGATCTAATCGGAGTCTGACCCCGCCCCCATCCGCAGAGTTTTCTACTTTCTTATCTACCTATACCCTCACTCAGGATGATATTTTTGTGCCAAACATAACCTAGCAAAATCAAAATCTCCAATTTCCTTTCTAGTAAAGTACTAGTTTACAGAAAATGATGTGGATTCAGATTCTATATATTTTCACATGGTTACATTCGTAGCCTTCATGATTTGGGAAGGAGGAAATAACCAAGCAAGTCTTCGCCTAACCTAAGGTTCTCAAATTAAATTAAAACATTGCAATTACAAAAACATAACGATACGTACTTGGGTTATAACGTTGAAAATAGTGTCGCTTACATTTGGTTGGATAAACCTATCAAAAGAGCACGATTATACATAATCCATATATACATGGTAGTGCATCCCAAGCCAAGCCTGATCATGAATTTACTTTCTCTTTTTATGCCCTCTAAGTGCACTTGCAAGAGTGGTCATGCATCTCCTAATGTCCAACTAGCAACATTTGACATTCTTTAAACTCTCCCTATGTAAGAACTATGGAAATGAAGGTGATGCCTCCAGAGGTATAACTCAGTAGCAAACTTAAAGTGGATTAGTATAATGTCAGCCTCACCTTTATATTTAGTGTACAGGTTCAAATTTTTGTCAAGTGCAAAGCAGAAGAACAATGCCTCTCTGAACAAGATGGATAAGGGACAAAATGACCTAATTTCTTTACCTCACATGTGGATAAGGACAAGGGATTCTTGAACCCTATAGACCATAATATGTATTCTTCAAATCGAATGGGCGAAATAATTTCCAAGCCACTTCACTATGAAGAATTCCTTCTCAAGGAAATGCTAGAAATCCCACCTCAATACAAAAGGAAAGCTCACAAGCACGCTTACCCGCTCGCATAAGTGGATAGGCATAATCAAACAGCCCATGTCTAAAAGCGAGTTGAAACCCTACTCAACAAATATCTCCTCTATATTAGTCATTAAAAAGATCAAATTCTCCCATCAAATAGATTTAATCCATATTAAAACCTATAGATTATTGAGCTTTATTAAACCATAGTAGATGCCCCAACAACTATGCCCAATATAGTAACTTGGAGGCCGATACTTTATAGGAAAGTGACTTGCCAAGCATCGCACTTTGAACAACTGCATTTCATTAAAGACTTGCTCTAGAGAGGACGTGAGGGTCACTAATAGGATCAAATGGACAACAAATTCCCTTAAAAATCCTAGCAAAAACTACAAAGAAAAATACCTCCATGGAAAGTTTTGTCCCCCTCCCCCAATCCTCAAGTTCGTACTTATCAATACAACATGACTTATATAGACACGAGACCACTTGTTTAGGTTGCCTAGTTATAAAAGGAAAAATTTAACTTCTAAAAATTCTATCAGTTACCCACTCTTTTTCTAAACGTCGAAGGAACCTTGAGAGAAACTCTCCCAAGCCTTACTTTCATAATTCTTCCAAAGGTACAGCTCAAAGATTCAAAGGATTGTAATAACTAAATTCATGGCAATTATAAGAAGCAAGATGACATGCCCCGGACCTCGGTCAAGCCTAGGGTTTGAAATCCGAACCCAAATGAGTAACATTGCAAAACTCATAAGGTCGCGTCCATGAGTTCTAAGCCTTTATTACTAAAAGTTCAAACCAAAATGATTAATTATTTTAAACCAAACAATTAAATCCAAAAATATCATCCTTCATAAATAAAATATTTCCTTGAAGACAATAAACCAAGATTACAAATACTGCAATAACAAACTCCATATCCTATCTTAAACAAATATAAAGGCATTCTCAACTAAACCCACACCTACTCTTCAGAATGCTAGTCCCCAAAGATTCCGGAAGTCTTGGCTAGCAAAATTTTTTTAAAAAAAAAAACGAAAACATGAGCTAAAAGCACAATGAATATTAGGTACACGCTATTTTTAAATACATTTTAAAATAATCAAATCAAAATATTTTTACAATATAATAAATAAAAATATTAAAAAATTATCCAAATCGGAAAACTTTCATAATCATAAATCAAAATAATGAACAATTATCATAGTCGAAAAACTTTCACAAATCAAAATGTCTTAGATCTTGGCTCAAGCAAACATATAGACTTATTGGTCAAATAACTGAATTCAATCATAACTATTTATCCCGCTAGGACGGCCAAACAGACAAAAAATTATGAGCTTTTTGACCATGCTCTATGGGTTCCAACATAAATAAACGAAACATGTTCCCCCAACAAACTAAGAAATAACTCTAGCCTTAAACTAAAGCACATTCTTTTAAATCAGATATTTAGTGCACAAATTCCTTCGAAAACCCTTAGAAAAGTTGATAAATATTTGAAATCTTCAAAAAATAATAATTCGATAAAAACGCTTAAAAAACAATTAATGTATTTGTGAAATTTTATACAATATAAATATTTATTTCAGAAAGAATAGTAATCTAATATTCACCTTGTCAATTCTCAAATCTGCATCTCAGTCAAGTCAATTTCCAAAATCCATCAAAATCTCAATAAATAAAAATTAAACTCCTAATTAGACAAAATAAAAGAATAAGATTCAATATTAATTATTGATAAATAATCTTACCCCTACAGTGCAATTCTTACATATCTAAGATATTGTCTCTTAGGCTTTTGTAGGGAGCTGTCTCTCAATTCTTCCTCAAATAAAACAAAACTGATTTCTCAAAAACTAAAGATTATAATTACCTATATATACCATTAAGGATCTCAAATAACTAATGACCTGCATAAAACTTAAATCAATTGGATCCAAAAAATGACCATATTAATTTGAACTTTAAAAAGTCAAGCTCAAAGGTGGGATATCACACAAGAGCTTCTGCCAACTTGCCTCATGCTATTTTATTTTGTTATCATAATCTACATAAAATGTTTTCAATAATATTATTCATGCATTCAATATTGAAAGTGCACACCTTTTACCAACTATGATCACATGAATACATGACTCAAATGTATCTTCGGTATATTTATAAATATATTATACTTGTATTATATATATAAAATTATTATTATTATTATTTTCTTTTTATTAATGGTGTTTGAGTCAGACTTTCACTTAAAGGCTCCTGGATGTCAAGAGGGACACCTATTCAATCAAGCTTAGGAAATTCTACCTCATTTTTATACCATTTTCAACGCCACTAGATAAAGTAATATATGTTTTATCTTAAAATGATGAAATTCCCCTAAGATTTAGTATATTCTTTTAAAATTTAATTAATGAAATACATCAGTAAAAAGACAGATGTATATTTATTATTGATAAAGTAAAAGATAGGTACAAGATCTAGAGCCATTCAATCATAAAAATATATAAATATAAATATAGATATATATATATATATATATTATTAAGGTGATACAATTTCTTTTTCTTTCTTTCTTGTTCTTACTAATTAAAATATTTCATTAATTAGAAATAAGAGAACATTACACAAATGGGATGAAATCCCATGGTAATAGAAAACATATGACACCCCAGATAAAAAAGATGCCACATCCCAATTAAACGAAGTAAGTAAAATACAAGAAAGACAAAACAAAACAAACGAATAATAACTATTCTTCGAAAAAATATGTCATTGTCCTTGGAATCTCAGTTCCGTCGTGATCTTTAAGCAGTTCCTTCTAAAACTCTGAATGTATTAGCAACATTGAAATTCGCCTAAGAAAGAGTTGAAACTTCGAGAGGGGCCCCGATTCCCATGTGAACTCAAATCTCCATGAAAATTGAAATAAATGTATCGATTTGTAAAGATCCTAAAAAAACCTTGTCAAGCAGCTTTGAACGTTGACGGAAATCCTCCAAAGAAAAGAGTTCTAATGATTTGTAGTCAAAACAAGAGTAGATTAAACAAAATTAAGAAACTACGAAGAAGTTCTAATGATTTGTAGTCAAAACAAGAGTAGATTAAACAAAATTAAGAAACTACGAAGAAGTCCGGTCAAGATCAGAGCACCGGTCAGAGCCATTGAGATCTAGTCGGAAAGGAAGACAGGAAAGCTTAGCAGTTGCTATTGGAAGAGGGAGAGGAAAAAAAACCTCAAGGTGATACAATTTCAAAAATCTATATTAAATTATATCTATTAGGGGATTGTTTTTAACTATTTTATGAATTGATTTATTCATATCCTATAAAATGAGAGAGAAGAATAAGAAAGGAATATTCTTAGATTTTTATAGTCAAAGTTAACATTTGTCTTTTTTTATTTAAAAATAATAATAAATTTGATCTATTATCCCTAAGTTTTAGTTTATCATTTTTAATGAGTAAGATATAAAATATATTTACAAAAAATAATTTTTTATTGAAGATTTAATTTTTTTTAAAATAAAATCAGAAGTTAACCATTAACTTTGACCATTAGAGATCTAACTGTACTCTATAGGATTAGTGCATTTCATAGGATTATCATAAATATACATACATATAAATATATATATATATATACACACACACATATATATATATATACACATATGCATATACCCATTTATCCTCATTTTTTGAGTAAATCAAATTATATAAATTTTTTTTATTAAATAGAAGAACTTTTAGGTGAAAATTTAGAAATAAAAATTGATAAAGGAAGTTTCTTTTTATTATTAAAAAAAAGGAGGGGCGGGGGAGGATATATATATATATATATATATATATATTTCAGGTCCACCCTCACCATAAGATATGTCCATCATGAATCTCGCACGCATCTTAACTGTTTCATTAAGAGTTACAACTCACATGGCTAAAGTTTGCAAGAAAATAAAGTCGAACTCAACGCTTATATAAGGTTAACAGAAAGATTGAGTTGAAATCTTAATCTGCATTATGCAGCCTTACCTACGAACTATTCAACTCTCCCTTAAATGTAATTTTATTATTATTATATAATGTTTTTCAGTAATTTTTACGTGTACGTACTATATGTTTTCATTATTTTATCTATTGAATTTTTTTAAAGTATTTATATGTTATATCTTTTTTTTTTCTTTTCATGAGAAATTAATTAAAAAATAATATTTTATATTTATTATATAATTATAAAAATTAATTTTATTTTTATAACTTTTGATTTCTGTAATTTATAATAATTAATAATTAAAAACAAAAAACAAAAAAAAAATCGGTCAAACTTTATCCAAATGGTCTGATGTCACCTTTTCTATCCATTCGATTAACTATTTTAATCATGTCAGCAATTAATCAAAGAAATTTTTAAGTGAATTTGACGATTTTAAAAAATTGGAAAAGCTTTTTCCAAATGTGTCCGAGATGTTTCTCAAAACCATTACTATCATGCATTTTAAAGAGTCTAGATTCATGATTGGTAAGTGAGACATGATATATAACACATTTTTTAAAAATTAAATGTCTCATTTTAATTTATTTAAAAAAAAATATATATATTATTTTTTTCATCTGAAAATAAATATTTTATATTTTTTTTTGAATTATCTAAAATTAAAATATCTATTTTTAAAATTTTTTTAAAAAAAATCTATTTAAAAAATTAAAAATATAATATGTTTAAAGAATTAAGTCAGATTTTTTATTAAAATGCTCGTACGAATCAAATTGTAACCTTCAAATCGGAACATATGAGTATTTTAAGTATTAATGTTTACAAAATTTTATATTAAAAATCTGTTTATCCAATTACTCACCAATCAATCAGCTTAAAAGGAAATTTTTTTTTATTAAAAAGACGAAACAATAATGAGTTAAAAAAAGGGGGAGGCAGTGAAATGTGCAGTCTGAGTTTATCACTGAATTGGTTTCTGTTGAGTAATGAGGAACGAGGCGTAGCTGTTAGAGCCCCTATGGCCTGAAATTTTAATTTTTTTTAATTCAACGCAAGCATAGCTCCGAAGCCATCACCAGCACGCACACGTGCAAGTTACACGCCATTAGAATAACGAAGCGGTGAAGCTCATTAATTCCATAAGCGCGTGGGGGATGATTTTAAAATTGGGAGAGCAAGTTAGTGATGATTGGTTCTGGTGATTACTGAGAGAACTGAGGCAATCGGAGGGATCAGAAAGGTCCAATTGGGACTCTCTCTTTCACACACACACACACACACCACCAGCCATCCAAAGTGGTTACACTGATTTTCTTTTATTTGCATTACCAGTAGTGGCAATTTGCAGGGCGGCCGCCTGTTGTCCCAATAAAATTCAAAGAGGCTAAAATAGGCCCTTTTTTTCTTTTCTTTTTTCTCTTCGTTAGTTTTGTTAAGGGAAATGGACTAACTATTATCCACACTCTTTTGCAAATGCACTCTCACAAGTAAACATGCCACTCTGATTTCATCCATATTTCCATTTTCCAATAAATTCCCAGTCTCTTTTGTTTCTTTGATTGCACACTCTAACCAAGGGAGAGCCTTCGTGTCATTGGTATGATGATAACAAAATTACAGGGAAGTAAAGATTTCGGTTATGAAAATGTATATTTCAAAAAATAAGTGCAACTAACAATCTTCTCCCAAACTAATTTCAAAAAATCGAAAGAATGATGCCCTTGCTATCACATTGATAGAGCTGTGTGAAGATTCAAAGCAAAGAAAAATTTAGAGAAAAGTGAGGTTGGAAAAAAAATTTGTAGAGAATCTATCTGGTGTCTTGATGATTCAAGAAGGAAGAGAGTGACTCAATAAGAGAAAAAGAAAGAAAATAATATTGAAACCCTCGTTGGAGTGGATCCATAAGGGACAAACCCAAAAACCCTTCTTTATAAATGGGACTATATTCTTCCAATCTAACCCCTCAAAAGTATAATTTAGGTATGATCATCCTCAAGTGCTTGACCTATTTTGACAATTCTAAATATGCATAGATTAACTATTAAGATAAAGATTGTGGTAGGCAATTGTGTTGGCCTTTTGATTAGTCTACAATTGAACTTTGTTGGAAATAAATTTATATACTAAGTTTTCATAGTATCTTCCCAATTATAGTGCACATTTTTAATTTACATATTTTTATGATATTAAAAAGTTAAAATACCCCTTTTTTTGCATGCAAATTATTTTTATTAATTAATACTCCTTTCGTCCAACCATCTCGTTAGTTTTATTTTAAATTATTTAAAACTAAATATTTTTTTTTTTTTAAAAAAAAAAAACTTTAAAGTTCTACTAACAACTACTCGAGCTTTACATCACATTAAATACATAATCTTAGTCCTAATTACATTCCTTAGAAAACTATTTAAGGTTTTAAATTAAGCGAAAACACACTACTACTCAATTTTTGAATTCAGTAAAGCGCAGTTGTAAAGCACATCCCTGGCATCTCAGGGGCAGTTTGGTAAAATTCTTGTATATGATTTCAACCATATTGATGCCCATTTGGAATGGTCGATAATTTGAGAAATGGCACGAGTGACAAAAAAGAGAAGAGAAGAAACTCATATCCATTTGCGTGATTCCGAGCATTGTGGAGATTAGATTTGATTGTCTAACAGCCTTTTTTTTTAATTATTTAATACTCCATTGGTCAATATTCACGTCTGATTTATCAATGTTTTTACCCCGAATATATTTTACTCTATAATTCTTGTAACTAACTGACGTCCCACGCTTGCGGTGGCGTACATAGAAGACTCCTTCGTTCTGAAATGAATGTCTCATATTTTATTTTAAATCATTGGAAATTGAATATCTTATTTTTTTTAGTTAGTAAAAATTTTATTAAGAAAATTGATAAAGCAATGCTTTAATAAATTAAGTCAAACTTTTTTATAAAAATGCCTTTAAGGCAAATTGAAACATTTAATTATGGACGGAGAGACTATTATTTATATGTTAAATTTTAGTTTTTTATTAAAATTTGCAATATTTACTTTAATATTATTTTACTATGCTTAAAAAAAAATTGAATATCAAATCTTTTCTTATTTGATAAGTTTTGTCAATATAAATAGTTTTATAAGTCAATTGATGATTTAAATTTAATCAATTTAACCTTTTTATTTATGAATATATTGGTTTTATATAGTTGCTTGTATAACCTCGAGGCAGAAATTTGATTGGTTGTTATCGGAATTGAATTTTATTATAAATCAAGTAACCCATTGCAAAATATAATTAATAAAAAAATTATGAATTTATTTTATGTATATTAATTTAATAGACAATTTTGTTTTTTTAATAAATTCATAAATTGGTTAATAATTCATAATAGTATTCAACAATTCTTTATGTACAATATATAAGAATAGTTATTTTAATTGTTTTATAGAGAAAGAAAAGAAAAAATGAAGAAAATATATATATATTTTTTCTAAATAATAGGGTAACTTTATTATATTAAACTATTTTAAAAATATATTTACTATCATTAAAAATAGTATTATTGTTTATATTTTTACTTATATTATATAGAATAATACAGATTTATATTAAAATCTAGTTCTTGCTTAACATGACCCTTTTTTTATCCATTCTTTCGCTAATCTTCTTTATAACTTTCCCTTTAGGATCAACAATGATATTATATCAAACTCATCCCATCAGTGAGCCCAAGGTTCAATTTATTATTTAATTTACAATTGGGCTATAACCCATTAGTGATTACTTAATTAGTTAATTAAATAAAAAAAATAGCCTTTATTTATTTAATATTAAAATAGGTTGTTTTTTTACGAGAGTCAACTTTTTGTTTGCAATTTAGGAGAAGAGCAGAGAGAAGAAATGATGAGGAAACCGATCTGAGATTGCACTGGAATTGAATCGTTAGGGTAAAATCGTGCATCTATTTTAATGTGATTTATTCCTAGATCTCAAATATTCTAATTAAGACTTTGATTTCATGATTTACGGGTTTAAGAAGTTCGTGAGGAAGTTTAAAGATTTGTTTGAAATTTGAATAGTGATGCTGGGTTTACTCTTTAGTTTTTTAGAATTCGTATTTTGTGTAAATTTTTCTGGATATTGGTTTGATTTCACATAGATTTTAGACTTTAATGATTGTTTTGATAAGCTTTTCGATTTAAGACTCAAGCTTCATATTAAATAATAGGGGGAACATGTTTCACCATTCTTTTTGAACCCATGAGTATAGTCCTTGGATTTACCAAGGTTCAGGGTATGACAGGCATCCACCTATCCTTGTTATATTTCAAACTCGAGAACTTCCAATATCAAATATTACTGCTTGTCATTAAATTAATAATGTTTGACTATTATTGCTCGACTTTGATTATAATTCGATTCAAGCTTGTAGTGGTTTAAATTTAACCTCAACTGATCTTACTTGAAACTTCTCTTTACATTTATAATTATATAGATCAATAAATCTAGATTAAATTAAATGTCTCATTTTGATTTTCATGCATTTTAAGAAAAAGATTTGACTTAATTTATTTTAACATCACAATGTTTACTTTTTTTTAAAAATAAAATTATAATTAATTTAAAAAATGATACATTCAATTTTAAATGAAGTACCATTTTTTCATAAAAAAAATTATGTTAATTTGTTTAGCAATATTTCAACCTTATACAATTGTAAATGAGGCGAGCTAAGCGATACATAATACAATAAAAAAAAAAAATCAGGTTTGAATTTGTTTAAACTTACCTCGTGTTTATTCTCATTATTGTGTTTAAAGTTA